>PVJH01047745.1:0-11146 GCA_004026705.1 Nesogale talazaci | reverse complement strand
ACACACACACGCACACGCACACACACACTCCACATCAAAGAGTCCGCCTCCACATCTGGCTGGCATGCCTCCTTGCAGGGGCCTGGCACCTTCTCCCATGATCAAAGTCCCTTTGTAGATCTGCAATTCCTGCCGGCACAGGCGTCCTGGTGAGCAGGGAAGCAGGGGGTTCCTCGTGCTAACCCGCAGTGACCCTTTCAAGCGTTTTGCTCGCCTTTGAACTTGGATGTAGTGAAGACCGCGTGGGACTGACCACTTGGGCTGAGCAAACAGGCGCCGTGGCAGCTCTGCGCCCTGGCCCCTGCACACCACACGTGCGCTCGCGCACGCGTCCACACCCCCCCGGGCTCGGCGGTGGGAACCTGGGAGGGGCCGGACATGCGGGGCAGGATATGGAAGGCGGCAGAATATTCTCCTTGCTCGGGCGGTGTGAAATCGCCCTTCCATTCAGAGCAGGCCCCCGCGCACAATTCCCTTTCTGAGATGTGGAACTCATGAATGTTGGTCTAGCAAATCGAGCGAACACTGGCATCTTTTGTCCCCGCAGACAGCGGGGTCCGCCTCCTCCCTAGACAGCTCCCCTGCCTGGGAAGGCCAAGAGGCGCACCCCGCCCTGCGCCTCGGGGGTCTCTGGCGACAGTGCGGGCTTGTCTGCTGGGAAGCCCGCCAGAAGAGTGCTCAGCCGGAAAGAGGCGCCCCCCACCCACCCAACCCACTCCACCAGGGTTTACACCCCAGGGCACCTCCTGCTGGTCCTCAACCAGGCAACCGGCTCCAAGAATGAGAGCCTGGGCGCATGGAGGGACTGGGTGTGCAAACCTGAACGAATAAGCTCTGGGGGGGGGGGGGGGGGGGGTTGTCAACGTGGTTGTCCACACAGCCAGCAAGTGCCAGCTTCATGGAATGCCCAGCAGGTCCTTGCCTTGTCCTGCACTCACCCAGTGTGGTAATGGGCTAGGATGCCCTTCATTCATGGGAGCTGGGCCTGGTGAGAAGGGAGGGCTGCTCAGAGCTAAGTGCAGGCCCAGGGTGGATGGGAGGGTTGTGTGACAGGTGTGAAACTTGAATGGAAAATGCCAGCGCACACACACACACACACACACCCTCCTGTGGAAGATTGCCAGGCTCATGAAGGGAGGCAGCCGATCAGAATTTCCATTTTATCCTGTCTCGGGGCTTTTCTCTGCAACAGCTCCTTCAAAACACAAGGAAACACCAACCTCACCCACCGCCATTGAATCAGTGCCGACTCCACTCACGCAGACCCCAGGTGGCTTTCCAAGCCTGTAACTCTACAGGAGTAGAAAGCCCAGTCTTTGTCTCAAACTGCCGAGGATCCACGAGGATCACAGCCACCACGCCACCAGGGCACCTCTACAGCAGCTCCTAGGACTTTGGACATGCAGTCACAGCGGTCGCTGAAGAGCCCTTGCCACGCTGGCGCTGAGAGAGGGACGTGCTTCTCGTAGACAAATATTTGTGCTTTCTTTGGCTGCTTGATGGGGGAAGGGAGCGATGGCGAGACTCCATCACATGGTGTCACCATCACCCCCCACCCCCAGCGTGAGAAGAAAAGAATGCTCGGTGGGGTTTTCAAGGGCTGGTTTGGAGGAAGAAGGGGAGAACTCCAGGCCTTTCTTCCGAGGTGCCCCTGGGTGGTCTGATGCAACCTGGCTCTCATTGAACAGCCAAATACATGAACATTCACACACTCAGGGCCCCCAGGCTTTCCACGAATCGATTCATATTTCCTGCGTGCCCCCTTGGCTGTCACACCCACGTACACCTCTGTGTCCCAGAGCCTGTGGCCGCAGGGCCTCGGCTATCAGTGACACTGACTCTTGTCCTGCTGCCAGGATCCTGCAGGACTCCCCGGAGAGAAGACCCAAACAGATGGTTGAATCGGGGGTGTTTCTGGCAAGGTGGGTGGGCCATTTCTCAGAGTGGGCTACCTACGTTTGATGATGCCAGGTTCCCAGGAGACCGGGCCTCGTCTCCTAGCCACAGGGCCCCCTTTCCCACTGGCTGTGCAGGCTAATCTGGGGGTCCTGGGGCCAAGACAATGAAGCGGTGACATGCATTCCTTCTGTGGAGCGAATTCTTCAGGAGCAAGTGATTCCTTCTCAAAGATGTCCATCTGCCTTGACTTTCCACTCTCTCGATTCTCGTGACCCTGGATCTCGGGGCTATTGGCTTGGCTGGACTGGGAGTCCCACTGGTATCGTGGTCAGGAGGCAGAGGTCAGCTATGGCTCCGCCCTCCATCCTCATTCATCCTGTCTGACACCACAGGATTCTAATTCTCGACCGGGTTTAGGGATCTTTGCAATGGCCACACAGAACTCACAGAAGGTACTCGTGACCATAGAGTTGATTGGAGAAGCTAAAAGGTTCCAAAGTGTTAAGCGTACAGTTCTTTTTTTCCTCACCCCCAACACTTCTTTTCAGCCGTGCCGGTAGGCATGTCTCTCTGTGGTGTGTGGTTCTCCGTCACATGGACCTTTGCCTTGTGCCCGCCCCCTGCTAAAGCATAAGTAATCTAGGAATACATGTAACCAGAAAGGTAAAAGACATAGACAAGGACAACTTCAAAACACTGCTGCCAAGAAATCCAAAAGAGATCTACGTACATGGAAATGCATGAGTCCGTGGATTAGAAGACATACAAAGTGCGCATAGCAGCGGTACCCAAATCATTGCATAGATACCATCTCAATCGAAATCTCAACAACCTTCTCTAATGAAATGAAGTGGGTGGGGCGGGGGGAGAAAAAAGAAAAAGTAATCTCCAACTTTGTATGGAAAGAAAAGAACCTCTGAACAATGACAGCATTATTGAAGGAAAGGGACGAAATAGGATACTACACACACCTCAGCCTCGGAATCTGCTATACGGCCGGTTTTCAAAACAACCTGGTCCTAGGACACGGACAGACGTGCAGACCAATAGAACAGCGTTGAGAATCCGGCGTGGGAATTCCTTAGACATGGCCAAACACCTCCTGGGATGAAGCTAGGGGCCTTGCAGGTTAGGGACATAGGTCTCAGGAGATACCTAAGTCAAAAGGGAGAAGATAGGTCATAAAGACATATTCTAGGCTGAGCCCCGGTGGCGTAGTGGTTGTGCGCGGGACTGCGGCCCACTGGGATGGAGGTTCGATTCCAGCTCCACGGAGCAAAGGCTGGGCCTCCTACTCCCACCACCTGAGGGCAGTGATGCCAAAAAAAAAAAAAAAAAGACATATTCTACATCCTAGTTCAGTGAGCAGCACTCTCTGGGGTCGTGAAAGGTTTTGAGCAACCCCCTGATACAACCACAGATCTCTTCCTTGCTGAAGCAAAGGAGAGTGCAGGAAACCCAGGGCCCAAGGGAGAAATTTGTCCAAAGGAGGAATGGCCCATCAGAAGCACAGCCTCCACCAGCCTGGGACCAGAAGAATAAGAGGCTAGCCAACTACCACGTGCTGAACTTCTGAACAAAAAAACCTGGCTAGAACGGGAATGGTGGTGGTAGTGGTGGTGGGTTGTGTGTTTGGGGGGCGTGTGTGTACAGATCAAAAATCAGATTCATCAAAAGATAACAACAGATTTACTGAACCGGCAGGGAATGAGGAAACCCCAAAGACTTATCATCCTAAGAACTTCTCTGACCTTGGGATGGAAACCACCCCTGAAAGTGACTTTTCAGACAAATAATAAGCCGACCTACAAAATGACCACTCAACCCCTGAGTCCAGAGCCTGGGTGGCAGAGTGGGTTATTCCATAGACTGCTAGCTGTGAGGCCAACAGTTCAAAACCACCCATCATTCCCCAGGAAAAAGACCAGGCTTTCTACTCCCATAAAGAGTTATGGTCTCAGAAACCCACAGGGACAGTTCTACTCTGTGCCATGGGCCACGACAGGTTGGAGATCATCTGGATAGCAGTCAGTGTGGGAGGTTTGGGCCTTGTTTTTGTTTTTAACCCCCTGGGAATGCTGCCCTTACGACAGCCAAGTGTGGCAGGCCCAACTGGCAGCACTTGTTGGAAGACTGCGGACAGGGCAACCAGAGGCAGGGAACCTGGAGAGACACCAACCCAGAAAGCGCTGACACCTCTTGGGGACCACGCCTGCGTCATGGGTCCAGCTGAGAATGGATGGTTGAGTGGCATGAAAACTGACTATGCAAACTTTTACCTAAAACACAAATTTTTTGGGGGGGTTTGTTTTTTTGGGGGGCATCACTGCCCTCTGGTGGTGGGAGTAGAAGGCCCAGACTTTGCTCCTGTGGAGCTGGAATTGAACCTCCATCCTAGTGGGCCGCAGTCTCACGCACAACCACTACGCCACGGGGCTCAGCCCCCATAAATTTTTTTTTTTAAAACAAACCAAACACACCTTGGCCGACCAACCCATCAAGTGGTGCCTCAGCAGAAAAGTCTGCAGATCACCTGGGGACTAGCGATAGCCTCCGTGACCCCCAGGAGTGGGGCTCTGCTCAGCAGACGCCATGCAAGTTGGCCTTACCTTGAGAACGACTCTGTTCTTTCATTTGGCTTGGGGAGGCATTGCTTCCCTGGGGAGAGGCCTGGCCTAGAGCCTCAGATCCGGCTTCCAGAGAGAATGGTCAGCGTGACAGAGATGACGGAGTCGACCGGTGCAGATTCAGGAGTGTTGAGGACTGACTCTGCACAAGCAGAAAAACGCCCTCTTGGCATCGCAGGGGAGGCTTTATAGTCCAGCTCTGTGGGTCTGGGAGCAGTTGGTTCTGCAGCTCACAGGCATCATTGATGATGAAGGGACGGTGCTGATTGAACAGGGTGCTCTCACCTGTCACGAACCACCCTCTCCTCTCCTCCCTTCTCTCCCACCACTGCGAGGTAAAAGCACTGAGCGAAAGTGCAGGCATGTATTTTCCCAGCGAGAGAAATGGCCGCAGCTGTCAATGATTCCCGATGACCTGCCACCCTGCCTAGCTTCCAGCACTCATGGGGGCTGATGTGCTTTCTGGCCATCCGGTGGTGCCTGTTCTCTGAACGCTGCCTCACCCCCCCCTTCAAAGCACACGCAGAAACAACATCAAGATGAAACGACAGGGAGATGTCAAGTTGTCAGGAAGCTGTCCAGAATTTCATCTCTTTCGGAACCACAATCAGCGCCCATGGAGGCAGCCGTCAGGAAAGCCATGTTCCGCAGCACCGGGTGAATCCGCCGCACTGGACCTCTTCTACGTGTGGAGCCATCAAGATGTCACTTTGCAGATGGAGACTTTTTGATCCCCCCAAAGGGATGTGACCCACAGGCTCAGAACCACTGCTGTAGAGAAACAAGGATTTTTAAAATATATATGGATAGATTTATACAGTATGAAGGAATATAACAGCTAATTAGTCCACACAGCACTACAGAGGGCTCAGTTCACCTCTCCTCTGTGGAACAGTAAATACCCGGAAAATCCTTCAATTCTGGAGGGCTGCTGGGTTCAAGGTCAAGGAAACAGACAGCTGAGTGTTCCCTCAGGCAGCACAGGCAGAGTCTGCCCACCGACAAGCAAACAGCAGGGCAGGTCACCAACTGTCAGCAGCTCAGGGGCTTAGATTAGCGAGGTCCCCATGGGATATCAAACTCAAACAATTCAAGACAACAGGCTCTGCCAGCCTCAAGCTCAAATAAAGTCTATGCCAGCAGCTTCACAAAGCAGGTCTCAAAGGAGCTTAAAGCGCTAGCCACCCGATCCATGGTTTGGCTTGTCCACAGACGAGAACCTCTCACGCTGAGGCAGAGGAGTAGTTAAAGCAGTTGCACGCTGGTCCGATCACCAGAGAGAGAAAGTCCTGAGAGCCCCGAGGGCTCGCCGAGTCATTTATCTCTTTGCTCTACAATCGGACTGCGACTTGATTAATAACACATGTTCCTATTGGCCAGGTTGGAACAATAAACCTACCTATCACACTGTTGGTTGAATCGGTTTCTGTTGAGGCGACCCAGGGGCGACAAAAGGAAACGCTGCCAGGCCCTTACACCGCCCTCACGGTCCTCGCCCTACGTGGGTCCCCGGCTGCAGGCCCTGTGTCCGTCCATCTCTTGAAGGTCCTCTCTTCATAGCTGCCCTCTACCTTACAAGCATGATGAGGTCCTTCTCAGGAGACTGGCCCCTCCGAGGACTTGCCTTTAGGGACGTGAGACAACTCCCCATCCTTGTCTCTAAGGAGTGCTCTGTCCATGCTCCTCCCCAGATGGACCCATTCCTTTCTCTGGGAATTCATTTAGCCTGCTTCCCCGACACCCTGAGGCAGAAGCACCCGTTCTTCTGGGGGTTTCTGATTGCCTGGCGTCTGCATGCAGGAGGCGAGGGAACGTGCCTCGCATGGGTCTTGCACATTTGAACCTTCAAGGAGACACCTTTTGTAAACTTGGAAATTTTTGTAAAACTTGAAAGCGATGACACCAAGGATGACGATGATGAAGTCTTCTAAGGAGCCTACTGCCTCCACGTCTTCTCAAACAAAACCGGTTCCTCTGGCGGTTTGTGGCACAAAGACGAACGCGCCATGCATGTCTGCACTTGGAAGAGGCTGGAGCCTGGAGTGTGTGCACAAGGAGGGGCTTTGCGAGGCCTGTTCCCGTGAGGCTGTGATGAGGGCCAGCTGGTTAGATGTGGAGCCCAAGAAGTGGGATGAGGCAGAACCACTGCAGGTTGGCTGCTGGCCGGAAGCCCGAGGTGTCTGTTTTTTGAATCATGAGAACTTCCTCTGGGGTGGCCGCTCACTATCTCTGGGCCAGGCCTCCTCGGAGTCCGGCTGATCTGAACTGGGTGAGAGTACCAGACTCTCACTGTGGGACAGGAAGGGCATGCTCCGGCTGGCCTGGCCATTTTAGGGCCATCGACTCTGGGTTCCAGAGTGCCTTCAGTACATCCCACACTCACAACTCTCCTGCCATCGCGTCCATTGAGACTCACAGCCACTCTGAAGGGCAGCGGGGAACCACCCTGGGGATTTCTGAGACCACGGTGGCTCCTGGGAGGAGAGACCCTGCCCTTCTCCCTCAAGCCACAAGCTGATGGTTCGCTGAGCTTTCTAAGTCCTTGAGCCCCTTTGTGTGTCTGAGACCCCAGTACTGAGGGTGCTATTCCGGGAAAGGGCTGCTGCTGCTTCTCCTGTTGTCATCACCAGGATCTAGCCTGCAGAGGCACCTGATGGCACCGTGGACTAAATGTCAGGTGCTCGCTCACCGCTAGGTTGGCGGTTCAAACCCCCAGAAGCAAGAAGCTTTCACTCTGAATCAGAGTCCAGTGGCTGGTGGTAGGGTTGGGTTTTTTTAAGTGGGTCGTTAGGAACCCCGGTGGAATCATGTTTTGGAGCCCTCGATCACAAACCCAAAAGTGTTGGTGGTTCAGAGCCACCTGCTCTCCCACAGAAGGAAGTGTGGGGCTGTCTGATTCTGTACAGACATAGAGCCTCTTATAAATCTGCTGTGAACTTTCACTGCGCTTCGGTTTGGGCAGAGGAACCTTGGTAGCATAGTGGTTACATATTGGACTGCAACTTCAAGGTCCGCAGTTCAAAGCCACCAGCCTATCTACTGGAGAAAACGAGGCTTTCTATTCCCAGAAAGAGTTACTTTGGGGGGCGGGGGGGATGAATAGCAATGATGATGGAATAATCCTAAGGACGAATCCCAGGACAGTAGGTGAAGGGATAGAATGGGTGGTATTATAAGAGATGTATAAAGTAATAATAACAATACATAATATATTAAGGGTTTGAGGGGGTGGCAGGATGGAGGAGGGAGGGGTAAAAAAGAAGAGTTGATGATGTTCAAGAGTCCCAGAAGAAAGACAATGTTTAGGAATTGTTCATGCCAGTCATGGTATGTGTCCACTTGAGATAAGGGATGTGTGGATTGTTATCATATATGTAAGAGCGCCCAATAAAATTATTATTTTTTTTTAAAAAGCGTTACAGTCTTGGAAATTCATAAGGGTAGTTCTACCCTGTCCTGCCAGGCGGTCATGAGTCAGAATCGACTTGACGGCAACGAGTTTTATTGCTGTTGCTGCTGTTAGTTGGTATTGATCATGTGGTGGTTACACACTCGCTTGCTTACACAAGGTGGGTGGTTCGAACCCACCATCTGATGGGCGGGAGAAAGAAGTGCAGCCTGTCTCTGCACCAGCGGTCTTCACCCTGTGGGCCACGACCCCTCCCCCAGCCTCCCACCCTCGCCAACCCTTGATAATTTACAGATTATTTTTATTTTCATAGTTTACACAGTCCGCTGTCTTCCTTCACCCACACTTCTGTTGTTCATCCCCCTGCGGGGGGGGGGGGGGGTTGTATCTAGGTCATTGCGATCGGTCCCCCTTTTCTCCCCTGGTCCTCCCACGTTCCTCCTACCCTCATGGTCTCGCTACTCCCATTATTGGTCCCGAGGGTCGATCTGTCCTGGACTCTGTGTGTGGAGAGTTCTTACCTGAACCAGGGCACTGGGAGTCGTGTTTATTTAGTTGGAGTGGACTGGACCCCAGAGGTTTGTCTGTCTGTGTGCTTATTCATTTGTTTCAGACAGGGTCTGCCGAGGGGTGGGAGTGACGGTGCCGGGAAGACCTCTGAAATACCTCGGTCAGCCAGATTGCGAAGATCTTAGCCCAGGGCCAGGCCACAGTCCTTTCCATTGCCATACCGTGTCAGAGCAGCTGGCAGGGCAGTTACTGATCTTTGCTGGGACCAGACTCCCACGGGCTGGAAGGCCAGCCCCAGTCCCTTATGCATGAAGTTAGTCAATATGTACGTCCTTGATCTCCGATCAAAACGGGGTCAGACCCCCGTAGACAGTGAGGAGCAGTGTCCACCACATCTGCCCAGCTCAAAGGCTAGAGGACCCTGCGCCAGTGTCTGGAATCTGGCCTTGAAGGCGGGGCTTCTGTTGGGCCAAGACCCTTGGCTGGGGGTTCACCTGGCATCGGGGTGGATTGGACCCAAGGGGGGTGGGATGTCTGTGAGAGAGAGGACCCTGGTCAGAAGAGATTGACAATGAAGTCCCCTATCGCAGAACCCCACCGGTGCATTGTCGCCAAGTCAGAGCTGCTCACTGTGACCCCGGGGGGGGGGGGGGATGGTTTACAGAGTAAACCTGCTTCCTCCAGCCTCCAGGCTGCAATCTCCTCGGAAAATTGCCAGGTCTTTCTTCCCAGGTGCCTGGGGGCGAGGGCAGCCCCCATAGAGTCTGCAAGGGTGAAGATTTCCTCTCGGAAACACTGGGCTCTGTCCTGCTGGGTTGAATTCAGTGCTCGGTTGCTTGCTTCTTTCTGGAAAGAGGTCTCCATTTACTCTCTTAGATTCTGCCCAGTCTTGGCCAAATTCTTCACCTCCCAGTTGCATTGGGCACCATAGACAAGGTGGGGTGTCCCCTACCCCATGGAGTTTCTGGGGCTGAAAACCCTATCTCAGCGGACTGGGGTTTGCACTCACCCACAGGTGAGTGGGGGAGCATGCTCCGTCTGCCCCATCCACCTGGGCAGATCCATGCGGGAGCCTGTGGCTGCGGCCAGAGCCATGGCCGGGTCTCCAGCTTCTGATACACCCAGCTGTGCCAAGTGATGGCCACACACTCCTGGCACAGACCCACGCAGCCCAGCCTCGGTCGCCTGCCATGATTCTGCCCCATGTTTCAATGCCAAGAAATCATCTTCCTCGCCCCCCGCCCCCCATCAGCTTTGATCCATCTGGCTATGTTTTATCGTCCACACGAACTGACGCTGAGGTACATGCCCCAGCCATCTCTGTCCGGTCTGGCTTTGTCGTCAATCCTTGGGGGAGTCGGGTGACCGTCTGCCACCAGCCTGTAAATAATTAACGAGGGGGGACATCTGCAGTGACGGGTGGTTGCTGCTGGGCCCACGAGATTTAAGTCCAACCTCTACTCCCTTCGCCTAACTTTTCCTAGAGGCTATTTTTAACCACATGGCATCAGCCCTGCGTAACATGACAAAGTGACATAATTCAGGAGGTCGGAGGGAGGGGGCTTGGCGAGAGGGTGGCCAGGGACAGTAGAGGCAGGCTCTGTTTTCCTGAGGGGAGACTTAGCCGTGTAAATCTCTGGGCCAACGAAATGCGGGTGGCAAAGTGGTTAAGTGTGCCGCTCGCTGCCCATCAGAAGGTCATGGGTTTGAATCCGCCAGCTGCCTGGTGGCAGAGGCACCTGCTGTAAGGAGGGCAGCCGTGAAGGCCCCTGGGGCAGTTGAACTTTGTGCTCTAGAGAGGCCACGAGCCAGTGGGCTTGGTTTGTGTTGACCTAAAGCTTGAGTGGAGGGAGTGTGTAGTCACTTCCTATAGTTATAGAAAGACCGCCTACTTCCTCGAGGTGATTTAAAGGGGTAGGTGGGTATGCCCACCTGGTGAGGACCCTGCCCTGGATTCCTGAGGTCCTCCTGACTGCAGGCTCTCCCTGGGGAAAAACGCTGGAGCGCCTTCATCCTCAGATGGGACGTGTTCTGCAGAGCCCCCTGGAGGGCCCCCATGGGATCGCACTGCCCAGTGGTCCCCACCCCTGACATCAGCATCTGTTCTCATTAGGCACCTGGAGAACACTGTCCTTGTAGTGTTCCCAAGACAGCTGTCTCCCTCGTGCAGAGGAGGTGGGTGGGTCAAAGCATGGACGTTTTAGCAAGCAAACAGCACTTTGCCACTGTTTTCCCCCCTCTCCCTACCACCCGGCGCCCAGGCGGGCTCAAGAAGGAAACGACAGTGATGTATTCATTTATGCTCATTGGTTCGTGGTGGTGGAACAGAGAGAGCAAAGCCATCGCTGAGCTAACCACTGCCTCGTGTACCAGGAGAGGGCTTCACAAAGCCGGCGACATACTCTCTACTCCACGCGTCCACGGGCTCTCCCGAAGCCTGGATCCGTCTTCTTTCCCCCAGGAGACTCGTCTGTCGTGCTGGCACATGGAAGAGGGGGCCTCTGAGACGAGAACTCTTTACAGCCCGAGGGCTGGCCGGCTGGTGGCTTCACTGCCAGTCTTGGGATTGGCAGCCCCACACCTCTCCTGCCATCCCCCAGGGATGCTGACCGAACCGGAGGTCAGCAGTTCAAACCTGCCAGCTTCTCGGAGGGAAAAAGATGAGGCTCTCTACTCCCTTCAAGATGTGTCGTCTCCAAGG
>PVJH01047744.1:0-11156 GCA_004026705.1 Nesogale talazaci | reverse complement strand
GTTTGGGTGCGGGAGGCGGAAACTTCCGTGCGTACAAAAGGGCTTCAAAAAGCTCGTGGAAAAACGTCATGGACCGATCATGGAATATGCTTGTGTGAACATGTTATTTCTGCAGGCACATAGATACATGAGGGTGCATCCATCGAAAAGTCCGCACCGTGACAGGCTGAGATGCACTTCATGGTGCTCTCAGCTTACGACTCTCCCAAAAGCAAAAAACTAAACTAACAAAACCCCCTAACCTCACTGCCCTGGAGTCAACGCCCCCTCTCATGGAGAGCTCTGGACGGGGTAGAAGTGGCCCTGTGGGGTTCCCGGAAGGTCACTGTGTCCGGGGCTGGGAAGACCCGTCTTCCTCCCGCAGAGCAGCTGCTGGGACTGCATGGCTGGCTTCAGGGTGCGCAGTCCAACCCGGAAGCACTCCGCCACGTGGGATTAACCAGATCTTCTAACATGTAACTTAAAAGACCAGCAACTACATTCACGACTACAATGTTGCACCGAAAAGGAACCCAAAGTGTGAAAACAGGAGTGGCAACGGTTTTTATCCAGATGACAACTTACCCCTCAATTGGAACACTACACAGCCTTTAAAAATCACGTTGGCAATCACGGCTGGCAACATGGCACCGTGTTCCTCCCTCGATGCCAGGTCAGACCGCGGGAGACGCCAGAGCGACAGTCGACACGGCTCATGCCAGTGTCAGACAGCGCATTTTCAGGAAGGAAGCAAGCCGACCGTGGGCGCCTGGAGAAGCGCCTGGAAGGAACCGCATCGTGGCGTGACCTGCGCACCTCGCAGGTGTTGACCCCCAAGGTGCGCTTCCTGGTGCGGCGCCTCTCCGTTTCCTCAAGAAAGGGGCGTCGTGTCCCCCTTAATAACGACGCACCAGCTAACAAACAAACAACCAGTTGCTTGTCTCCGCGGTCCGCGGCCGGCTCGGGCCCGCGCGGCGCCCAGGTGCCCGGCGCCCCGGGCCGCGCCAGCCTCGGCGGGTCCCGCAGGCTTCAGCGCCCCCCGGCGGCGGGTCCGGGCGGCGGCGGCGGCGGCGGCGAGGGGGGACACGGGGGGAGGGCGGGAGGCGGTGCTCGGCGTCCCCGCGCTTCCCGCGAGATCCCGCTCCGCCCGCTCCGCCCCGCTCGCCGCGCGCCCTGCGCCCCGCGCCGCGCCACTTCCTGCCTTCGGCGGCCGCCCGCCGGCCCTCGCCCGCCGCCCGTCGCCCACGGCCGGCGCCGCGCCCCCTCCCCCCCCCCCCCGAGGCGCCCCCCCCCGGCCCGGCCGGGTCGCCGCCCCGCCCGCCGGCTCCTCGAGCCGCTTTGTCTCGGGCGGGGTGCGCGGGAGCGGCCGCCAGGTGCCCCCCGCCGCGGGCCCGGGCCCCCCGCCCCAGGGCGGCGGCGCCGGGCCCCGGGGCGGGGGGCGCGCCGGGATGGGCCCCAAGCGGCGGCAGCTGACGTTCCGGGAGAAGTCGCGGATCATCCAGGAGGTGGAGGAGAACCCGGACCTGCGCAAGGGCGAGATCGCGCGGCGCTTTAACATCCCGCCGTCCACGCTGAGCACCATCCTGAAGAACAAGCGCGCCATCCTGGCGTCGGAGCGCAAGTACGGGGTGGCCTCCACCTGCCGCAAGACCAACAAGCTGTCGCCCTACGACAAGCTCGAGGGGCTGCTCATAGCCTGGTTCCAGCAGATCCGCGCCGCCGGCCTGCCGGTCAAGGGCATCATCCTCAAGGAGAAGGCGCTGCGGATCGCCGAGGAGCTGGGCATGGACGACTTCACCGCCTCCAACGGCTGGCTGGACCGCTTCCGCCGGCGCCACGGGGTGATGTCCTGCAGCGGCGTGCCCCGGCCCCGGGCGCGCAACTCGGCCCCCCGCCGCCCGGCGGCGCCCGCCAGCTCGGCCCCCGTGCCCTCCGAGGGCAGCGGCGGCGCGGGCCCGGGCCGGCACACGTGGGAGGGGCAGCAGCCGTCCGTGGTCGAGGGCTACGCCTCGCAGGACGTGTTCAGCGCCATCGAGACCAGCCTGTGGTACGACTTCCTGCCGGACCAGGCCGCGGGGCTGTGCGGCAGCGACGGCCGGGAGCGCAGGGCCACCCAGCGCCTGAGCGTCCTGCTGTGCGCCAACGCCGACGGCAGCGAGAAGCTGCCCCCGCTGGTGGCTGGCAAGTCGGCCAAGCCCCGCGCGGGCCAAGGCGGCCTGCCCTGCGACTACACTGCCAACTCCAAGGGCGGCGTCACCAGCCAGGTGCTAGCCAAGTACCTGAAGGCCCTGGATGCCCGCATGGCCACCGAGTCCCGCCGTGTCCTGCTGCTGGCCGGCCGCATGGCCGCCCAGACCCTGGACACCTCGGGCCTGCGACATGTGCAGCTGGCCTTCTTCCCCTCCGGCACTGTGCAGCCGCTGGAGCGGGGAGTGGTCCAACAGGTGAAGGGCCACTATCGCCAGGCTATGCTGCTGAAGGCCATGGCTGCCCTGGAAAGCCAGGATCCCTCCCGCCTGCAGCTGGGTCTCATGGAGGCCCTGCACTTCGTGGCCGCAGCCTGGCAGGCTGTCCAGCCCTCAGACATAGCCTCCTGCTTCCGGGAGGCTGGCTTTGGGGGTGACCCTGATGCTACCATCACTACTGCTCTTAAGAGTGAGGGGGAAGAAGAGGAGGAGGAGGAGGAGGAGGAAGAAGAGGAGGAAGAGGAGGAGGAAGAAGAGGAGGAAGGAGGGGAAGAAGGGGAGGAAGCAGAAGGAGAAGAGGAGGGAGAGGAGGAAGAGGGAGGGGAGGGAGAGGAGTTGGGGGAGGAAGAGGAGGTGGAGGAGGAGGGTGATGTTGAGGACAGTGATGAAGAGGAGGAGGAGGAGGAGGAAGAGGAGGAGGAGAGCTCTTCTGAAGGCTTGGATGCCGAGGACTGGGCCCACGGGGTAGTGGAGGCTGGTGGCAGCTTCCGGGGCTACGGTGCCCAGGAGGAGGCCCAGTGTCCCACCTTCCATTTCCTGGAAGGTGAGGAGGACTCTGAATCGGACAGTGAGGACGAGGAGGAAGACGAAGATGATGAAGACGAAGAGGATGATGATGATGAGGATGGTGACGAGGTGCCTGTGCCCAGCTTTGGGGAGGCCATGGCTTATTTTGCCATGGTCAAGAGGTACCTGACTTCCTTCCCTATTGATGACCGGGTGCAGAGCCACATCCTCCACTTGGAACATGACCTGGTCCACGTGACCAAGAAGAACCACGCCAGGCAGGTGGGAATGTGGGGTTTTGGGCATCAGAGCTGAGCCACAGGGTCTAGCCATGCCCCCAATCCAGATGTGGTGGCGCCAATCCAGAGAGCAGCGCTGTGGTTGGAGCCAGGGTGGGAGTCCCCTGTCCGCCAGCGTGGCTTCCCCAAGCCCTGTGACAGTCCTGGTCACCTGGTAGGGCTGGAGCTGGGGTCAGCCTCTGCCTGCTTTTGCCTCTTTCTCAGAATCCTCTTCCCTCTCCTTTGCCCCTGGACCTGGGGAACCAGGTGACATGGGCAGGGACCTGTCCGGTGCTACCACACCGTGCCATCCGTGGATTCAGCCACAGCAGCAGCCAGGGATAGGCCCTAGAAGCTCCTGGCCAGAGAGTGCCTGTCCCCTCTGCCATCCACACCAGGTCTTGGTGGGGGTGGGGGACCCCAAAGCCATTCTGGGAAGGGCTCCCAGAGGAAGGGCCAGCCTGGAGCCCACTCAGGCTGGTAGCCCACTCTGACCCTGGGGCCACCGCGAGAAGCACAGTTCTAACTCACCGTGGGCTCCCGAGCCTGCTTCTGCCTGTTTTCCCACCTCCCCAGTCCCCGTCTCTGGCTCAGCCCATGCTACTTTGGGAGCTCCAAGAGGCCTTCTAAGGGAGTGATAATGAGCACTTCCCAAGTGGGCAGCTGCAGGCCCCGTGCCTCTCTCTCACCCCTCTGGCAGGGCCCCATCCTGGGCAGAGTGGCCGGGGGCTGGGCCCAGAGTCTGGACTTCAGTTGCTCCTTTCCCAGTTTGAATTCAATAAATCTGTCCACTCCCCTTTTGTGGGGGTGAACATTTTAACAGCCACGGGTGCATCCTTCATGGTCTGGGCTTGCGTCTGTGTTGGGGGCACGTCCTTTCCTGGTTCCCTGTGGCCCCTGCTCTGGTAGGGTGTGGAAGCAAGGGTTGTGAGGGGAACCAAGGCCTAGTTGTGCCCCGGGCGAGGCACAGGGGGAACACATCATTTCCCACTCTTGTCGGGCCCAGGAGGAGTCTGTAGGGCCTTGAGATTGGGCGCCAGAAAGCCAAGCCTTTCCCAGCTGTGGATTTAGAAGTCTGGCGTCTTGGGGCCATAACTGCAGGGAGGAGGGTTCTATCAGGCCCTGCCAGGCCAAACCAAACAGCACACACGTGAGTACTGGGCCCACCGGGGCTGGCTGAAAAGCCCTTGCAGAAGAGGGCCAGGAGGACAGGAATGAAGGGGTGCTGGGGTCACTCCTGTGGCTCAGATTGGAACTTGGGGCGGCATTAAGATTACTTTTAGTACAGGGGTGGGGACCGAGGGCCACAGAAGGCCCACAAAGTCATCAATTCCAGCTAACATTACATACCTTACTCCAAAGAAGCTGCTCCAGCCATCATATTAGGGGTGAGGTGATTAAATATTGGACCAGTATGGCCTGAGAATGAGGTTATAAAATTCCAGCTGGCCTTGGGCAGAAAAAAGGTTTCCCCAACCCTTGATTTAGGATCTTAAAAACCCATGGCCATTGAACCAATTCCGTCTTAGCGACCCTTGTAGAGTTTACGAATGGGAGCAGATAGCACCATCCTACCCCCAAGTGACTACGGGTTTGAACCCCCAACCTTTCTGAGCTGTGGATTTAGAAGGCAATCCAAAGCTTACCCCACAGTGCCACCAGGGAGGGTTCGTTTGTAGGACTTTGACTCAAGGTATTTGCAAGCCTGGTGGACTCTTGTGGCGTTAACAACAGGAGAGAGGTGAAATTGCTGGGGACAGGCTTCCACCCCCAAGACAGGAAGGGTTGGCGATTCCCTTTGTGGGGCCCCCTAGGTGAGGGCCAGTACCAAGTGAAGGCCAGCATCTCCTATTCTGACCGCCTGCCCCTCTGCTTTCATGCCCCCTCCCTCCCTCCCTCCCCTTTCCCTCAGAGAGAACGTCAGACCTTAGTGTTCTCAGCTCGGGGAGGGCTTGAGCCTGAGCTCTTCAGCAACCCTGAGCCCCAAACCGGTTTTCCCACCTGTGCTTGGAGCGGACACATGACTCCGGTGCTTCCTTCTCCGCCCTCCTTCATGCCCAGCAGCACCCTGCAGTTCCTCCTCACCCCACTGTAGAAAGTTAAACAGTCCAGGTCATCTTGTGTCCCTTGTGCCATGTGCCATGGGTATGTTGCCTCTTAGAAAAACAAGGCCATCACACAGGACAGTAAAGACAAGGGTGGGTGACTATCACAATCTCTGACACTAGGGTGTCCTTCAGATCTTCAGACCTTCCAAACTAAATGGCTACAGACTGTAGAGAAAAATTGGGGTTCCCTCTGCTTCCACCACCAATCACTGGAAGCCTGGGGGAGCATAACAGCCCAATCTAGTCCCTGACGTCCTCTGGAGCCGAGACTGTCTCAACCCATGTCTCACCTCAAATACCAACTCAGCTAGCCACCTCCTTATTGTTTCCTGCCAACTAGAACTTCTTTTGTGTTGGAACTGAAATGACCTCCATGGTCATGCCAGCCAATGTTAACAAGTCCCTGGCTGTGTGCCCGGCACTGTATGAAACATTTTAATGGATTTGCTCGCAAAGTCCCAGGAGAAAACATGCCCAGAGAGATGCAGTAACATGCCCAAAACCACACAGCTAATATGGTGGAAACACTTTCCCCTACCCCCCAATCCGCCCCCCCCCCCCCAGTTGGCTCTAGAACTGCTACGCCCAATTCCTCGCACATATCCGTATTCCTAACTTCAGAGGAGGGCCGTTTTGAAATGGAACAGATTGACTCCAAATCGAATGGGACCCATGTCTAGTCCACAGAGGGAGGGGTGCGCAAGTACGGGCAGGAGTTGTTGAAGCGCCTCAAGCTATAACCCACCTCCAGTCGTCCAGTCCCCATACGAACGCCATCACGCCCACTTCTTATCGCTCTGTGGAGACCAATGGCTGAGAACCATGCCCGTTTCACAAAGGAGGAACAAGAGTAAGGAGGTAAGGGCCCAGACAAGAGCTTTAAACTGTCTGGATTTTTTTTTTTTTTTTTTGGCATCACTGCCCTCAGGTGGTGGGAGTAGGAGGCCCAGCCTTTGCTCCGTGGAGCTGGAATTGAACCTCCATCCCAGTGGGCCGCAGTCCCGCGCACAACCACTACGCCACCGGGACTCAGTCAAACTGGAAATTTGATGGACAGAAAATAGCCCATCGCCACAGAGCAGGGAGGGGTGTGGTGACACCCCAATGAGATAGAGCTTTAGTGGGGTGGGGGTGGGGGGCCAGCAAGTAGACACGATCAGCCAGATTCCATATGGGCAGATTAGTAACAGTGAAAACACACACACACACACACACACGTCTCCGCCGTCCACCCCTTCCAACCCAGAGAAAGCTGACAAACATCTGGATACGAGCTGTGTCCTCTTGGCCCGGAACAGGATCCCAGCCCGGGGTTCTTGGGGCCTTGCAGGCTTTGGCAGGTGGCAGAGTGGGCCAGTGACTGGTCACCGTCACCGCAGGGTGGCTTGGGTAGAGAGGTGATGCCTTCTTGTGGAGGGGGGCGGGGGGCGACCAGGACCCAAGGGCTATTCGAAGCTGGGACGTGGGAGGAAGCAGACCCGATCAGCCCCCTGGCGTCGCTGTAGGACAGAGCAGAAGTGCCCCATGGGGTATCCGAGCCTGCAAATCTCGACGGAAGCAAAGGCTCATCTCTCCCCCGCAGAGCAGCTAGTGAACTCCAACCGCTAACACCCAGGAGCCGCCCGACTCCTAACCCCTGCTCCGCCAGGGCGCAGTCAAAACTGCAACTCCCAGAAGCCTCCGCTCCCCGGCGCATTGCGTGGTTGCTATGGTTTCTGCAAACAATATGGCCGCTCCCAGCGGGGACTCCAGGCTGGGAGTCCGGGCGCCGGCAGCGGCCCGGGGAGCGTGCGAAGGGTGGTGAGCGGCCCCGGCCACCGCCAGGCTGGAGCAGGCCGGCTCCCGCGGCGTGCCGATGGAGGGCAGCGTGGACGAGGAGACGCTGCACCAGCTGTACCTGTGGGTGGACAACATCCCCCTCTCCCGGCCCAAGCGGAACCTCTCCCGGGACTTCAGCGACGGAGGTGTGCGCCCGCGGGTGGCCCCGGCTGCCCACGCGTGCCAGCTTGTGTGTGCGTGGGTAAAAGGCCTGTTTGCATACGTGTCTTTGTGCTTGCAGGCGGGCAGAGGCGCCTGACTGCCTCCTGGGACTTCAATGAGAAAAGTGTGTGTGTGTGTGTGTGTGTGTGTGTGTGTGTGTTGGGGTTTGTTCCACATACACCTGTGCTGTTTGTGTACATGCGTGTCTCGAGTGTGTAAGCTTGTGACTCATCCCCGAGACGTCAGGGCCTAGGTGTGTGCTTGTGTGTCACTGGGCATCTGTGTCTGCAAGCATGTAGTGGAGTGGGTGTTGCCGGGTATCTCGTGGGGGATGTGCGCCTGTAGGTGGTCACGCGTTTTGTTTTGCGTGTGGTGTACGTTTCTATGCCAGCGTGTGATTGTGCGACTTCCTCTTGCTGCTTCCCCGGGGTGGGTCTGTGTATATTTGGGAAGGCTATTTGCGTATGAGGGGACTCAGGTGACCCAGCTGCCAGCTGCTAACTGGCATGAGGCAGGTAGGGCTGGTAGGGGTCTGCCTCCATAAAGAGTTACAGCCTCAGAGCCCTTCGCAGGCAGTCCCAGTCTGCTGGGCGTCCTTGCTAGGAGCCAGGGTAGATGGACAGTAACAGGTTTTGCATGCCTATGTGGCTTTGTGCTTGTCATGTGTGTCCTGTGTTGAACATCTGTCTTCTGTCTGCTGTAGGAAGGTTTGCTCACACATATCTCTGTGTGAGGCTCTCCTGGGACTTTGGTGTTGGAGCATGTGTGCGCGTGTCACACACACACACACACACACACACACACACTTGCACTGGGTGCATGCTTAGGGTTGGGCCTGAGATCTTGAAGTTCTCTCTTGGAGACTCCTCTTAAAAAATATATTTATATACATATAAATAATTTTATTAGGATCTCATACCAATCCATATAGCAATTGTTGTTTTTTTTTTAAGGCATCACTGCTCTCGGTGGTGGGAGTAGGAGGTCCAGCCCCACTGCTGGAATTGAACCTCTGTCCCAGTGGGCCCAGTCCCGCGCACAACCACTACGCCACCGGGGCTCAGCCCCATACAGCTATTGTATCAAGCACATTTGTACATATGTTGCCATCATTTTCTTTTCTTTTTTTTTTTTCAATGCTTCTATTGGAGGCTCTTACAGCTCTTATAGCATTCAATATATCATTTGTATCAAGCATATTTGTACATGTTACCATCTTCATTTCCAAATATTTTCCACTTGAGCCCTTAGGATAAGCTCCTCTTTCCCCCTCCTTTTTTCCCCCCACAAATCATTTTATTGGGAGGGCTGAGCCCCGGTGGCGTAGTGGTTGAGTGCAGGACTGCGGCCCACAGGGCTGACGGTTCAAGTCTAGCAGCAGTTCTCTAGGAGCAAGGCTGGGCTTCTTATTTCCACCAGGGCAGTGATGCAAAAAAAACCCCAAACAAACAAAAATCATTTTATTGGGAGCTACCATCATTTTCAAAACATTTTCTTTTGTTTGTTTGTTTGTTTTGGGGGCATCACTGCCCTCTGGTGGTAGGGAGTAGGAGGCCCAGCCTTGCTGCTGGATTTGAACCTCCAACCTCCAACCTCCTGCAGTCCTGCGCACAACCACTACGCCACCGGGGATCAGCCCCTCAAAACATTTTCTACTTAAATTCTTGGCATCAGCTCCTCTTCCCACCCCCCCGCCCCCACCCTACCCACTCATCCCCGAGTCCTTGATAAATTATAGATTATTATTATTTATAAATATTTTTAATTTTTAAATTTTTTTATATCTTAAACCATTTGCTGTCTCCCTTCACCCAAGTTTCCGTTGTTTGTCACCCTGGGAGTGTGTGCTTATATGTCGGTCATTACAATTGGTTCTCATGTTGTGCCTTATGTTGTGGTGACCCCTCAACCGTAACATTATTTCTGTGGCTACTTCATCACTGTCATTTTGCTACTGTTATGAATTGGGTGATTCCTGTGAAAGGGTTGGTCGACCCCCAAAGGGGTCTCGACCCACAGGTTGAGAGCCGCTGCTCTAGAGGGATCGTGTGCAGTGTTATAGGAGACTCCTTCTCTATGGGAGGCCTCAGCTTCCCCTTGCCAAGTTCCGGGGAAGGCCTGCAGTGCCTCTGGGGTGTGCTGGACACTCAGCCTTCTCCCCCATCACTCTTTATTGCCCCTTTCTCCTCCTTCTCCCTCCTGCCCCTGCCTTTCCACCCCTGAGTTGCCCGTGCTATCCCTCCATGACCTCCCTCCCTGGCTCGTTTCTGTGCCTTCACCACTCCCGCAGTTCTGGTAGCAGAGGTCATCAAGTTTTACTTTCCCAAGATGGTGGAGATGCACAATTATGTCCCGGCCAACTCTCTCCAGCAGAAGCTCAGCAACTGGGTTCACCTGAACAGGTAGTAGTCTACCTGGGTCCACAGCCCCCACTGCCTTCTCTAGGAAGGACCCGGTGCTGGTGGTGGGACGGGTGTTGACAGGGTGGGGAGGGCCAAGGCTGAAAGAATCGAATGGATTCTTTTTTTTTTTTTTTGAGGGGGGGGCATCATTGCTCTCCGGTGGTGGGAGTAGGAGACCCAGCCCCACTGCTGGAATTGAACCTCTGTCCCAGTGGGTCGCAGTCCCGCGCACAACCACCGCGCCACCGGGGCTCAGCCGAATCGAATGGATTCTAACGAAACCAAGAGGCTCTTCCACTAAGTCTTAGTGATGAAGGAGATAAGGGACCTTGGGAGACCTGAACAAGACCATTCAGATGTGGTGCCCTGGGGCTGAGCCCCGGTGGTGGCATAGTGGTTGAGTGCGGGACTGGGGCTCACTGGCTTGGCGGTTCAAATCCAGCAGCACCTCTCCAGGAGCAAGGCTGGGCCTCCCACTCCCACCAAAGGGCAGTGATGCCCCCCCCCCCAGATGTGGTGTCCTGCACCCCCAAGCCCCCCCACTGAGGACTCAGCCTCCTCCACCCTCTCCCCTCACCACCCCAGGACCCAGTTCACTTCCCTCCTGTCTGCCCCACCAGGAAGGTGCTGAATAAGCTGAACTTTTCGGTGCCCGAGGACGTGATGCGCAAGATAGCGCAGTGCTCCCCAGGCGTGGTGGAGCTGGTGCTCCTCCCCCTGCGGCAGCGCTTGGAGGAGCGGCAGAGGCGCCGGAAGCAGGGCTTGGGCTCCTTACAGGTACCACCGACCCCCCCTCGACCCACCTTGGTGATAAGTGACCGGACAGAGAGCCGGGCCTAAGGACATGGTGGGGGCGAGGGGGGCGGCGCACTGGCTCACAGTGGACCTGGGGTTCTTTCAGGAGCTGGCTCCTCAGGATGGCAGTGGCTACATGGATGTGGGTAGGCAACCTGGTTCTCCTTTTGTGTTTTATTCTTATCGCTTGTGAAGGGGGTGGGGGGTGGTGGGGGGCAGGCAGCCCAGGCAGCCCCTCCTTGTACCCCAGGTTTGCCCCAGAAGGCCCGAGCAGAAGGTGCCCCAGAACCACAAGGAGGAGGTCAGACCAAGTAAGGGAGGACGCTGTGCCTGGAGCTTCCTGACCTCATCCGTCCTACTGATCTGGGAGGGGAGGGCCGGGGAGGAGGAAGGTGGGGCCTGAGATGAGCTCCAGGCTCCCGCTTAGCTACTTCCTACTTGACCCCCACCCAGGGGGGCCCGGCTGCCAGCGCAGCGGCCTCTGGGGTACAGCCAGGTGCTGCAGGGGGACCCAAGCTTCGTCCTTCAGATCGCTGAAAAGGAGCAAGAGCTGCTGGCCTCTCAGGAGACGGTGCAGGTGAGACGCACGGGGAAGGCGGGGGTCGCCGTCCCGCAGACGTGGGGTGCAGGCAACAGATCCCC
>PVJH01047743.1:0-11160 GCA_004026705.1 Nesogale talazaci | reverse complement strand
ACACACACACACACACACACACACACATCTTTGAATTTAACACTGATGTATATAAATCTGTATTGCCACATGGTGTACGTGGAAGCAAAAAGTACCTGTGTTAGAATTGCCATATATACTCAAGTATAAGCTGACTCAAATATCAGCTGAGGCATGTATTTTTACCACACAAACTTCATTGAAAATGTATGAAAAAGTTGACATGTATATATGGTACTTTTATTATTGCTACTCATCTGAAAGACATTGTTTTGCCATGCCTAATGGATGAAATTACTTGTATCGATAGTACTACCTAGTCACTAAGATCCATTTTTATATCTAGACATGCAAGTTACCTAGTTTCCAGAGATAGTCTCTCTATTTCTGCTTTTCTCTCACTTCCACTCAACAGTGGATCCAGGTGGTCACTTAGGCAGCATTTCAGTATGCCCACAGGCTCTCTTTAATGTTCACTCCCAGAGAGTTTTCATGGTTCCAGATTTTTTTTCCAACCTCTGACAAAAACCACTAGAGTTCAAACTTCAAAAGGCCAACAGTTTTCTTCAATCTTCCAACAACCCTCAGGAAAATCTCTTGGAATGCAAATTTCCTGAGTAATTGAAAGCACTGGATGAGGCTTATCTTTTCAGAGCCTTCTTTGCAGGGAAGTTCTAAACCCATTTAAGGATCCAATTTAATGTTTGAAGACAAGTGGGCTTATAAGCTCTATTTTATACTGCCCAATAAACATTTCTATCAATCCATACATAAACAATAATTAGCAGAAGAAATCAGTATAAACAAAGTAGGATCAGCTATGAATTCAATTCTTAGAACATTCAAGTCCAATCCTTATCTAGCTTATCTAAATCCTTTTCTAAGCTATTCTACTGGTGCAAAATATTGAATTAGGTCTCTAAGAGCATTAAAGCAGATCCAAACCTTCTGTTGGCTGTTTCCTCTAACCAGCTCTACCTCAGAGAAATTCAAGGAACAATTTCTACCCCTGAGCTCAAATATACATTTACAACATTCATTTCTGCCACTTCACAAGAATTACCAAAGACTGCTGCAACCCAACATAATAATCAGAATTTTAACTCCCCATATTTTTTTCCAGAAAACAATCCCGTAAACTGCCTGGATATATCTGACTTCTGACTAGCCAAAGAAGAAACACTGCCATGAGAGAGCGGTGAAACAAAGATCCACTGTCCATCTGTATGATTTGTTTCTCTAGTGCCTCACTACAATGTGTTAGTCTGGGTAGACTAGAAAAACAAATGCATAGACACATGTGTACAAGAAAGAGCTTTATATACAAAAGAAATTGAATATTGAAACATCCCAGCCCGGTAGGTAGGAAATCTTGTGAATCCAGTGGCGTGGTGTTGTGAGCAGCCACCTGAGAAAATAAGAAAGAAAGCACAGAGAGGGAGATGAACCCCCACTGGGCTTGTTTTCTTCTGTATAATAATCTTCATTGACTTTTTTCTTCCTAAGGGGAATAAACATTTGGTTTGACATAGAAAGACCTGCAGGATATGTACCCCCTTTAATCTTCTAGTTATAACGAAGTGGGGGGAAATCTTTCACCCCCATGTCCGTCCTCAACAACTACCTCCCCATCCTTCTCTTAGCTCACATGTCTTGTCCTTCTTGTGATTCTTAAGCTTGACTGCACGTCAGCACTGACAGAACTTTTTAAAAAGTCCTGAGGCTAGGTCCTCTTGTTAGACACTGTCCTGTAGAGTTGGACTTATCCTGACCCTGTGGAACAGAATAGAACTCTGTCTTTTCCTCATGTTACAGGAGCCTGTAATCTTTTTTTAAAAATAATTTTATTGGGGGCTCTTACACTTATTATAACATTCCATACATCATCTGTATCAAGCACATTTGTACACATGTTGCCACATTCATTTCCAAACATTTTCCACTTGAGCCCCTAATATAAGCTCCCTTCTCCCCTTCCCCCTTTTTTTTAATGAATGATTTTATTGGGGGCGTATACAACTCCCATCACGATCCATACATACATCAATTACATGCAGGCCTCATTTGCACACATGTTGCCATCATTACTCTCAAAACATCCTCCCTCTACTTAGGCCCCCAGTAACTGCTCCCCATATTTCCCTTCCCCCCGCCCATGAACCTTTAATAATTTACAAATTGTTACTGCTTTATCTGCCCCACTCTCCCCCCTTGAGTTCTAATTTCATAGTATTGTGAGATGAGAAGATGGTTTGTGTAATATCTCAAAGTTAAAAAAACTTACGGCTTACTTTGTGACCTTTGTATGGCTTCTTGTGGACAATGTTCCAAGTGCATCAAAAAAGACCATATATTTTGTTGTTATTGTTGGGTGAAGTAGTCTGTAAGTCTAAGAGGTCAAGTTGATTAATTGTATTGTCAAGTTAATTAATTAATTGGTTTTTCTGCATCTTAGTAGTATTCTTTTCTAGTTCTGTCCTATCTCAACAGTGGTGTATTAAAATCTCTGACTATTGTTATAATTTTGCTTATTTTTCTTTCCAAATCTTTTAAGAGACTGATTACTGTATTGTGAACATCATTCTTTGGGTGCTTAGAGCTGTATCATGATTATGTTTTCTTGCTCAATTGGCCTTTTGATCATTATATAATGCCCTTCTTTGTCTCTCATGGTGGATTTTGCTAGTCCTCCCTTTTTTTTCTATTACCATTAGCGTAATACATATTTTTTCCCATCCTTCAATTTTTAGTCATTTTACCTTTGTAAAACACACAAGGTATGTTTCTTAGTGAGTGTGATAGTTAGGTTTATTGAGCCAACTAGGCCTCCATAGGAACATGTAGGCAGAGTTTAATCAGATTGCAGCTTGATTGGAGGGTGACCAAGATAAATGTTTTCCAAGATGGCATCCATATCTCTCTCTCCCTCGTGATAGGATTGCTGCTTGAGCTAGTTCTTTGCCTCAACCGTGTGCTGCACTGTCTGGGATGAGCCAACCTGTGGATGGCGTGGCCCTGCCATGCATGGCTAGAGCTGCTTCCATAAGCTCCTGCCCTACTTACTGTTGCTGCTCCACCATGCTTTCTGCTGCCTGTGGGTGCAAGCTGGCTGTCTTGTCTGAGGGCAGAATCTGGTGTCTGCTTCCTTGACCTTGGACCAGAAGCCCACTTGAGTTTTAGGACCTTTAGTGTATTAACTATTCCATGAAAATGAGCCCTCTGTACTGCTGTGTGGACTAATTAGCTATTATATTCCTTCTCACTGTGAATATATATATATATATATATGTATATATATATATATATTCATTAGTGTCCTGGCTTTGTTTTTCTTGGGAACCCTGCCTAACACAATGAGCTAATATGCTTTTTAAAAATATCCATTTGTTGTGTGCATTAAGCAAATGTGGTGAAGAAAGCTGCTGGTGCCCGGCTATTAAAAGATATAGCGTGTGGGGTCTTAAAACCTTGAAGATAAACAAGCGGCCATTAGCTCAGAAGCAATAAAGCCCACATGAAAGAAACACATTACCCTTTGTGATCACGAGATCACGAAATCACGAGATCAACGGGATCAGGTATCAGACATTAAAGAACTGGAAATCATATCATTGTAAATAAGGGGGAATCAGATTGGGGACCAAAGTCCATCTGTAGGTAAAGGGACATCCCCTTACAGAAGGATCATGGGGAGAAGATGAGCCAGTCAAGGCACCATGTGGCAATAATGAAGCATGCAACTTTCCTCTAGTTCTTCAGTGCTTCCTCCCCCCACTGTCTTGATCCCAATTTTACCTTACAAATCCAGTTGACCAGAGGATGTACACTGATTCAGATAGGAACTGGAAACATAAGAGATCCAGAACAGATGATCCCTTCAGGACCAGTGGTGAGAGTGGCAATACCAGGAGGGTGGAGGGAAGTTGGGGTAGAAAGGGGGAACCAATTATAAGGATCTACATATAACCTCCTCCCTGTGGAACAAACAACAGAGAAGTGGGTGAAGGGAGACAGCAGACAGTATACGACATGACAAAATAATAATAATTTATAAATTTTCAAGGATTCATGAGGGAGGGGGTGAGGGGAGGGAGGGGAAAAATGAGGAGCTGATACCAAGGGCTTAAGTAGAAAGTAAATGTTTTGAGAACGATGATAGCAACAAATGTGTTTGGCATATAGTGGATGTATGTATGGATTGTGATAAGCGTTGTCTGAGACCCCAATAAAATGGTTTTTAAAAATCCATTTGTTACTATCAGTTCCTTGACTGTGTGTTTCATCTATTTACGTTTAGTGTCATTGTTGCTGTGTTGTTTTTTGTGGTGGTGTTGATTGGCGTAGTGTTTATGAGTTGGGCTGCTGGCCTCAAGGTGAGCAGTCTGAAACCACCAGCCACTCCTCAGGAGGAAGATGGGGCCTTTCACTCCTGCTAAGAGTTCCAGCTTCAGGAACTGAGAGAGACAGTTTTATCTTGTCCCACAGAGTCACTTTGAGTCAGCGTTGACTCGATGGCAGTGAGTTTGGTTTCATTTAGTTCTTTTTTTTTCTCATAATTTTCTGTCCTGAATTAATTTTGTTTGGGGTTTTTATTCTTTTTTTTTTTTTTTGCTATAATTTAATATTTCGCTAGGTTTTTTTTTATTTCCTCTTTTTAATTTTAATGAAGTTTATCCAGCATTCATCTTTCCTTGCTCCGTGGGCCTCTCTGTTCCAGGCTCTGTCTCCTGGTTCTGATGCTGTCGTTGTTTTCTGGATCCAGGAGGTTCACTGGGTGGGGAAGATCGGGTCCAGAGGGATGGCATTCCAGGGAATCCTGTTCCCATGGACTCCTAGGTGAGTCTTCTCAGTATCCACCCCCATCTTAGCAGACCAAGGCTGGGAAAGGTTGTTTGGTTAGTCTTTGGCTAGAAGAGGAAAATGTAATAATTCACTGGCCCGCAACTGCTAAGAAATTGGGTCTTAACGTTTATATATCCAGTTTCATGTGCAAGAAGAAGTCCCAGGTGGTGCTTATTTGCACCTCAAAGGGTTAATACTGGCCGAGCTCTCTTCTGCCTTTTGTCAGAAGTGTTGGAATTTGCTTAGAGACACCGTGATAAATACTTCAGACACCCGTGGCCATTGTTGCTGCTGCCACTGTTAACACTAGAATCTGGAGACTTAGCATTCTGCTTGCTGAGACTCTGTGTAGACCATCTGCTTCTGCTCTGCCCATCAGTGTCTGGCTGTCTGCTGCCTGCAGGGATGAGGACACTACTCCTCTTTCAGCCTTTGGCCAGGGTTCAGCCAGATCCTCCTCCTCACTACATAAACCCAGCCCCATCCTAGGGTCTGGGGTCTGCTTTGCCCTGGGTCACCCCACATCCTCCTCAATCTCAGACCCATCTGCCTACTGGAGGCTTAACTCTCCCAGTTTTCTTCCCCCAACCCCACCCTTTATCCCCTGGAACAAAGCTTCCCAGGGAGAGGAAGTTTTTATTCCACTTTAACATTTTCTCAGCATGACTGACACTGGAAAATTCAATCCCTTCACAGGAAACCTCACCCTACCACAGGGGTGTGGCCTGTGGCCTCCAGGCATGACCTAAACAATCTCAGAGTAGTTCACCATTGTTCTTCCCTGAATCTGAGCAACCCTCCTGTTTCTGTGATGGATCGGACACATGCAGGTTTAGGCCCCTTAGAACAGCTCAGCAGTACATTTAAAAACACCTTTAGTTTATGGAGGTCACAGCCGAGGCTCAGAGAGGTGAACTGAGCTGCCTCAGACTGCACAGCTAATGAGTAGCAACTCTGGTTCCGTGTGTCAACCTTGACTCGTTTCCTGAGTCTGTAGCTACTCAAGTTGCCCTCCTCTCTGGGAGATTCACTTGTGAGTTGAATAATGTACCCCATGTAAATGTCTCTAGTACAGGCCTGGACAGTGTATCACAGGCTTTCCAATGGCTATTTACTAAATAAATCAAGTGGTAGTTGCTCCATGCTGTACCCATATGTGGCGTTGTTTTCTTTAGACCACCCCAGAGTGATCAGGGGACTTCAAAGGGATTTTCCCTTATGAGACCTGAAGCAGCAAATAGAAAAACTCATCCTCACTTCCTTTACTCATTTCCTGCCATTCCTGCTCAGCCCACCAGTAGAGTCCCAGGGATCTGTGGTTTCCTGTCGGTGCTAGTGCTGTTTCTAAAGGAAAACTTCTGCAGCAGTATGCTTTGGGGCAAGGTAGCAACTCGACTATCTACCCTGGTTCTAAATAGAGCAAGGAAAGAGGGAATCATGAGGAAAATATATACAGGTACACATGGGCTTACATACATAAGTGTACGTGTACACACACAAACAGAAAGGGTTTTTGTTTTTGTTTTTGTTTTTTTTTGCCAAAGAAGCATCTCTAGTAGAAATATTTTAGGACTATGCCCAGTCATTCCTGAGAAAAGAAACACAAATGTGAGTACTAAAAAATTATGGTATTTATTCATGTTGCTTAGTACTATTCAAGTGAAAACAAACCAAAAGATCCAGTCCACTGCCATCAAGTTGATCTCACAGTGGCCCTATTTAAGGTTTCCGAAGGTACAAATCTTTACAGAAGCAGACAGCCTCTTTTTACACCTGAGGAGCAGCAGGTGGATTTGAACCACAGACCTTGAGATTAGTCGGCCCCGCAGGAATGTGTAAATAACCAGCCTAGTCTGGTTAAGGATACCGGGACTCCAATTTGTGGGTTGTTCCTTGACTGAATCAGCATTCTGGATTATGGCCTACTAGGGTTTGCTCCTCGCATACCTCGAAAGTCAGCTTTTCTCTCGGTGGAAACGTTCAGCTGATTAAACTGCTTTCTTGTTTAAGTGTTCTCTTTTTGTCCCCTGACCTCCTCCCTTTCTTCCTGCACTAACTTCACCCACACCTGCTTCTCTCTCTGCTCCTGCCCCTGCCTCTCCCCAGCCTTCACTCCCCCATCTCTCCCTGTTGTTCTGTGTCAGCCAGTCTCTGCCCTCCTCCTCGTGTGCTTCTTCCTCTCTCCATCTGAAGTTGGAATGTGTACAGAAAAGGCAGTGTTTGCCTTCCTGGGCCCTTTGCCAGAAAAAAGGAGCAGGTCAAATTATATAGGGATTCAAAAATGACGTTTCTTGGCAAAATGGGAAAAACAGATGTTCAGGTCTGGTTTTGCTCTTTTCAGTTCTGCTGGAATAGCATACCTTTCCCAGGATTGCTAGATAGTTAGATATGGACATTCATGCTCCCAGCACACCTGTACACACATACGTATGGATGCATATGTACATGTCTCGTGGACATTAAAATGCATAGCACAGGTCATGGATGATCTACATTGAGGAGGCTTCAGAAAGTTTGTGGGGAAAAGGAGTCAAAAGATAATGGAATTTCCTCATGGACTTTTTGAATCTCTCTTGTGTATACTGGCAGTGCTGTGGTGGTGGTGGTGGTGGTGGGATAGGGGGAGGCGGATTAGTTGATGGAAAAATTCCATTACCTTATGATACTTTTTATATGGATTGTTAGAAGCCCCCACATATGCCCATTCCTCTCTTGCTGTGACCTTTGTATCCCAGATGCAAAATGAGTAGGCTTACTGGCCACCTGGTAGTAAGATTTATTTTCAGCCTCTTCCCAGAGAAGCCATTATTATGTTTTAAGACTGCTGGGAAGCACACACACTGAGCTGATTCTAAGTAAATATTTTATGGAAATGCTTCAGATTATTACAGAAACAGAGCAGGAGTCATTGAGCGCAGTCTGCCCTAAAATGATGCCCCATTGAATGTAAATCAGGGCCTCATGAGGTAGGGCTAGTTTGGAAATCGCAAACAGGCCAGGGTGACTTGCGGCTGCTCCCGATTGGCGCAAAGGCACTAGCTGGGCTTCGGGTGTCTCTGGTTTTGCACACGCTTAACTGATTTCTTTTTTGCATTTATCTTCTAACATTGTCATCATGAGATGACACGAGAGTTCGGGGAAGGAAGCCAGGTTTGAGAGACGAGAGGAGTAGGAGAAGACAGGGTAAGGGCTGCAGCAGGTCATGCGGTTGGTGTTGGGTGCCCTCCAGTAAGTTCCACTCAGATCAACCTTATGTCCAACACAAACTTTCTGCTACAGTTTTTTTAGAGCCAAACAGAAATTATTATTAAAAAGAGGGGGGGCGAAATCTAAACTCTTAAGAACCTGATGGAACAACGCTGCTAACATTAGGTTGCTAACCAGTGGGCTGTGGTTCAAATTCAAAAACTGCTCCGCTGGAGAAAGAAGAGGCTTCCCATTCCTATAAAGACTCACAACTTCGGAAACCCACAGGGGCAGTTCTACTCTGCCCTCTTGGGTCACTATGAAGCTGACTTGACTCATGGACCATGAGTCTGGTTCTGTGGTTTCTGGCCAGTCAATTGCACAAACCACACTAAGCAATAAGGAGCCCTGGTGGCACCTTGAGTAATGTGTTGGTCTGCAAACCACAAGATCAGCAGTTCAAACCTAGCAGCTTCTCCTGCAGGGTGGCTGTGGGTCAGAATCAACTGGATAGCTGTGGTGGTGTTGGTGGTTGATCTACATGAGACATTTCTGTATATCCAACCTTAAGGTCATAATTAAAGCTTCCTTAAAATAGCCAACATGTGGAAAGAAAAGGGATAAAATATGAATAATAACTCAAACTCACCACCATCATTTTGACTCAGCAACTCCATAGGACAGAGTGGATCTTTATGCAAGTGGAAAGCCTCGTCTTTCTCCCAAGGAATGGCTAATGGTTTTGAACAGCTGGCCTTGTGGTTAGCAGCCCAGAGTATAGCCACTACACTTGAGGGCTCATCCATGAATAATAACAGCTAATATTTATGGAGCCTGCCTTATATATGAAATTAGCACTGTGCTAAGAGCTTTACCAGGAATTTACTCATGAATTAACTAGTGGATTTCCCACAAACCTTTGAAGTAAATGTTGTTGTTATCCCCTAGGTAGTAAAGAGTGAAGACTAAGTTTTATAAACTAGTAAGTGACAGAGGAAGGGTTTGATCCCAATACCACCTGATTCCTAAGTGTAGCCTTCTCCAAAGTTGCCTTCTCCAAAGGTGATTGGGCCTGTGGTGGTTTGGAAAGACAGAATAGATGTTGCATGTCTAATAGAGTGCTCGGTATCAAGTAAGATAGATTAATAGATTTTACTAAGGAAAAACTTAGTAGCAAGTTCAGGTCTCTAACAGCCTGCAGGAGTCAATGAAAAATGTCTAGATCCATGATAACCACACTGGGGTCAGGCTAGTCCCGGGAAGTGCTGAGTCAGGAGGGACATCTCCCTCTGGCTAGGCTCGCTGGGAGGATGAAGTGACTGGGAGGTAACATTAGGCAATGCTTAGAGCAAGAGCTCTGCACAGAAAGCCGGGCTGGGATCCTAGTTCTGTCACTTACTAGCCATGTGATCTTAAGTAATTCACAGAACTTTGCTTCATCGCTTTTCCCCATCTATAAAAACGTGGATAATCATACCCATCTTGCAGGACATTGTGTACTAATGGAAGGAGGAGCTAGTGTTTACTATGAACTGGCACAGAGAAGACAGGTGCCACACATGCTAGCTCAAAACAGAAAATTGGGTTTGGATCACGCTGCTCCTGTGATATCATTTGCCTCTTTCCCGTTGGCTGTGGGATTCTGAATGCACAGAAGTATGTGTCCCAGATGTCCTTAACCCTTGGTTCTCAAAGAGTGGGTCAAGGACTTGCAACAGCAACACCATCTGTTAGCTGCTTAGAAACGCCTGTCCACCTGCATCGGTTGAACCAGGAACTCAGTTGTCTTTTCGCAAATGCCTCAAAGGATTCTGATGTGGCTAACATTGAAGAACCACCATCCTAACGGAGAGGCACCCTGTTGGTTTCTCGTTGGGCTGCTAACTGAAAGGTCAGCGGTTCAAAACTACCAGTCACTCTGCTGGAGAAAGGCAAGGCTTTCTACTCCCGTGAAGAGCTACAGTCTCAAACCCACAGGGGCAGTTCTATCCTGCCCTCTAGGGCAGGGGTCCTCAAACTATGGCCTGCTGAGGACATTTATCTGGCCCATCGGGTGTTTTTGCCGCTGCTGCTATCCTGCTCAGAGGCCATCGCATTCCGGGCCCACAGTGAATTTGTTCATAGTGTTGTTGTTGTTTTTTCTTAAACTATAATCTGGTTCTCCAACGGTCTGAGGGACAGTGAACTGGCCCCCTGTTTAAAAAGTTTGAGGACCCCTGCCCTACGGTCTTTATGAGTTGGAAACAACTCATTGAGAGAGTTGCATTGTCCTGGCAGCATTGTCAGAAAAACCTTGGGCTGCCAGATTGGTGGTTCAAATCCAACAGCCCACTGTGAGAGAAAGATGGAAGCTGCTGGTTCCTGAAAAGGTCCATGGCCTCAGAAACCCACCATGGAGTCATTGGCGTTGACTCTGCCTTGGCATTGACCCCGTGGCGATGGGTTTGAATGTATCATAATGCGAAGGGAGCCCTGGTGGCACTTGGGTTAGGCATTGGACTGCTAAGTGCGAAGTTAATGGTTTGAACCCATCTGCCACTCCACAGGAGAAAGATGCGGCAGTCTGCTGCTATGATGATTTAAAAGCCTGGAAAGTAAACGTTTTGAAAATGATGATGGCAACAAACATACCAATGTGATTAGCATAATGGAAGAATATATGGGTTGTAGTAAAAGCTGTATGAGCCCCCAATAAAACGATTAAGAAAGAAAAGATTTAAGAGCCTCTGAAGGGCCTTAAAAAGGACAGTTCTCGTCTTTCCCATAGTGTTGTTGTGGCTTGTTCCGACGTTTACTTGTCCTTTTTCAGTCACTTGAGAGGAAGAGGATGATTGGTTGGTTGCCTCATCCCCATCTGCTTCACCCAAAGGCTTCAGTCTGGTTAGAGTAATTTTTTTAAAAAAGAAAAGATGGGGAAAAACCTCAACTAGTTATAACACAGACATCGTGTGCCTAAAGCTCTGCCCTCTAGTCTTTGGGAGCACAGCCTTTCTACGGGCTTTTAAATGATACGGCTACTGTGGGAAATCCCTGTGCCTCTCTTTCCCCTCTCAGACGCTCTGTGCCCTGCAGTGAGGTGTACACGATAGTAGAACGAGGACTATATGTAAGGAGGCCTGGTGGCACTATGAAGCCCTGGGGGTGTCGTGGTTA
>PVJH01047742.1:0-11143 GCA_004026705.1 Nesogale talazaci | reverse complement strand
AGAGAGACAGTGTCTCCCCCCTCCAAGAAGGAATTGCCGCATGTCCCAGAATTCTCAGGAGAAGACCATGCCCACACAGGGCTCATTGACTGTCTCCAGATTGACACCAGCCCTCCACTCTTAATCCTCAAATTGACACCAGATTAGGTGAGTGCCACAGGAAGGTTGAGAACCACTAAATTTTAGTGGATTAGACTCACTAGCCTTTGGGATAGTAGCGCAGTGCTTCGCCACCCAAACTAAAACAAAAGTCATAGCCACTGAGTCAATTCCAACTCCTTGAGACCTTATAGGGCATTATAGTACTATTCCTGTGAGTTTCCAAGATTATATACAATTGTGAAATCAAAAAGCCTCATTTTTTTTTGAGAGAGAGATGATTTTATTTTATTGGGAGCTCATACAGGTCTTAACATAATTCATCCATACATACATTGTGTCAAGCATATTTGTACATATGTTTTCATCATCATTTTCAAGGCATTTTCTTTCTAATTGAGCCATTGGTGTCAGCTCCTTTTCCCTCCTTCCCCACCCTCTTTCCCTCCCTCATGAACCTGTGAAAATTTATAACTGATTACTATTACTGTATTTATTTCTCACATTCCATTATCCTTTTTTCCCCCCAATCATTTTATTGGGGGCTCATACATTGTTTTTCACAATATATAAATAAGCATACTCATCAAGCACCCTCACATGTCCACTTCTATTATTGTTCTCCAATTGTCCACCTTTTCCCTTAAGCCCCTAGTATCGGCTTTTCCATTCCTTCCCCTCTTCCCCTGGTCTCTCCTCCCCTCCAACCCTCAATACTTTATACATTGTTATTGTTTTGTCATATCGTACACTGCCTGACCTCTCCCCCAACCCACTCCTTTGATGCCCATCCTTCAAATAAAAGCTTGTGTATATATCCTTGCTGCTGGTTCCCCCCACACACACTTCTGTCCACCCTTCCAGTATCTCCAATCTAACCATTGGCCCTAAGGGGCCCATCCATCCTGGTTTCCCCATATCTCCAACTCCCCTCTATGCCAGTATGACTTCTCCAGTCCATCTGGATTTGCAAGGTAGAGTTGGGCCCATGATGGTTGGAGGACAGGTAGGAAGGCTTCAGGAACTAGAGGAAACTTGTATGCATCATCACTGCCTGGCTGCCCCCCGACTGGTCTGTCTCCTCCCCGTGACTCCCCTGTAAAGGGGTGACCAAGTACCCACCAGTGGACCTTAGGTCCCCTCCCTGCTCTCCTCCTCCTATGTAATGATGTGATTCTTGTTCTTTGGTGCTCGATATCTGCTTTGGCCCCTCTTGATCACGCGTGCTGGTGTGCTTCCTGCATGTGGACTTTGCTATTTCTGCGCTGAATGGTGACTCGATTATCTTCAAGTCTTTGAGATTCCAGGCATTCAATCATTTGTTAGCGGGGTACCATCGTTTCTTCTGCTTTGTTTGCCTTTGTATCCATTTGTCATCAGCGATATCGGGAGTCAATTGGTCCATTGATTTTGATTTTTGTTCTTTGATATCTGATTGTTTCAGCACCTCATGATCGCACAGGTAAGTGATCTTCTTTTATGGTGGGTTTTGTTGCTTCTGAGCTAGATGGCTGCTTGTTTGTGCTCAAGCCTTTAAGACCCCGGATGCTCTTTTGATAGCTGGGTCTTTCTGCTTTCTTCACCACCCTTGCTCATGCTCTTACGTGTCCTCAATTGTTACATTGGGGATGTGTGTACACAGTGATATATGTTTGTTTTGTTTGGTTTTTTTTTCCACCCCATTTGATGTCTATTGCCTAGACCTTTTACCACTTTCACCACCACCTGACCATGCTGGCTGTTGTGATTCTTCTGTGTAAGCCTCATTTTTTTTTAGTGAGGAAATGCTGACAGGTTTGAACTTTAGACCTTGCAGTTAACCAGCCCAACTTATAATCCACTAGGCCACCAGACCTCCTTACTGAGTCAATATGATTGTCTATATTAGCTACAACCACAGAGTAAGGTGCTATCATTGTGTTTCAGTAAAGAGGAAACGAGAGCTTCAATCATGTTAGGATGAGCCAATCATACATTTTTGTTTTGCCTTTACTCTTTGAAACTTGCCGGCTTTAAACCATATTTTCTTTTGAAGAATCAGAATTAAAAAATAAAAAATAAAAAGAAAGACAGAAACAGAAACAAAGCAAAAAAGTCCTCACTACCATGGAGTCAATACAGACTCGAAGCAACTCTAGGAAAGAGGAGGTTTCTGAGAGTGGCAGTATTTGTGGCAATAGAAGGCCTCACCTTTCTCCCTCAGAGCCATTGGTGGTTTCCAACTGCTGACATTGGGGGTTCTGTACAATACACAACCATTACACGACCAAAATAGTCACTCTATTTGTCCAAGAGTAACTCAAAAACATTTTCCTATGACATCATTAAAAAAATGTATTAAGCAAAAATATCAAAATAGGATGCTATTTCTTCTCAACATATCCTCCATCTATTTCAATACCCTTGTGAAGGTGTTGTTTCCATTTATTTAACCTTGTCCAGCAAAAATTCTTCAGTCATCATAATGACAGTTTTGGCCTCCTCTAAGGGCTTAAGTTATGTTCCTTTTCAGTATTTTTTTTTTGAGTTTTTGGGGAAAGAAATAGGCCTGAAGTGGCAAGATAAGGGATAATGGGTAGATAGGGTAAAGTTTTTCAACACAATTCTTGCAGTACAGTCCTTGCTACTATCAAAGAATGTGCAGATACATTATTGTGATAAAAAAAATTACTTGTACCAAATTTCTGGATAATTTCTTCACCACTACAGCTTTAAATTTTCTTAAAACTTATTCCCTCATCCCCTCTGATCCTCTAGTGTCCTTTATAAAATATAGCTAGATCATTCCTCAGGAGACCCTACAGACAGTTTTTGCAACCTTATCAGACGACTTACATACATGGAACTTAATTGGCCCCACAGATCTTCTGGGGAAGATTGGATGTTTCAATTTGTTTGCACCTTAAGCAAATGAATTATTGAAAGAACTTGTACGCAACCTTTCGTTGATCATTGAAATATGCCTTAAAATGTTTTCTTTGGAATAAACCCACTCATGCATTGAAGTGAAACTCTAGTAGCAGTCTTTTGTGACTTGCCCTAATAAATTGAGAGAGATAGTGAAAGAATTAACCTGCTGTTAATCAATGTATTAATAGAGAACATAATTTAAGGTTTAGTATGTTAAATATCCCAAATGTAACAGCCCCTTGCCTAACAGTAAGACTTTTTTTTTTAAGATCAATGACTTAAGATGTCCTTACTCAGAAAGTCAGTCAAGAAGGCCATTAAGATAAGTAGCCAAGGATAGAAGAATCCCCCTATGTAGAGATATGAGGGTGTATGAAGCTTTGGGGATCATGGTTTCATGTCCCTGAAAAAAAGTTAAGGATTGAAATTTTCCAATGATTATTGAAAAAAACTTACCCTTTTTTGGGGGGTCGGTCATATTTCTCAGAATAATGATTGTCTCCAGTGGTCATATCGAACCATGCTAATCATCTCTTCCTGCAAACATTGTAAAACCTGCTGGTGCTATGGTGGTCATCCCAGTTGTTTGAACTGGGTCTGTGGTTCAAACCCACCAGCAGCACCTCTGGGAGAAAACCTGGGCTTTCTACTCCTGTGTGTGGTTACAGTTTCCAAAGACAGACAGTGGTCACTGTGAGCAGTCAGCACTGACATTATGGTAGTGACTTTGAGTGAGTTCATGGTTTATTAACTTGCTTGATTTCTGTTTTTGAAGTCGATTGGATTTTGAAGTTCTGTTTCCTTCTGTCTGCACTTCAGAATAAGCAGGGTTTCTTGAACCCACCCACTCTCTGTCTTTGGCAGGCAATCAATCCTAGACCCATATTCCCAGCATCAAATAAATAGACCCTTGTGATATCAATCGGTTTTCACTTATTCCCACATCCAGACCAACTGCTCAGAATAAATCTGATATTTCATTTTCATTCACTTTTGATTATTTTGACATTTGTTGCAGGTTTCTCTCTACATTATAAATTTTCTGGACTTATTGATAAACTTGGTCACTTAATAAAATCATATGTGTATATATATATATATATATATATGGGGGGGCATCACTGCCTCTGGTGGTCGTGGGCGCTACTCAGTGCCACTCCTTAGAGCCGCCGCTGGCTTTGAACCGCCAAGCCCGCGGGTTGCAGTCCCGAACTCAACCACTTATGCCACCGGGGCTCAGCCCAATAAAATCATATTTGACATATTAAAACCAAGAGTAAACGCACCACCATGTGGACTCTTAGCAACCCAGGAGGACAGAGTAGAACTGCCCTGTGGGGTTCTGAGACTGTGACATGTTAACCATGTAAGACAGCCCTCTCTTTTTCTCATGGAACTTATTCACAACTTGAAATTCAAATACAATTACTACATACACTAATTTAGTATTAAGAATTTTATATGGCATGTATATTATATATGTATATTAGTTGTATACTTTATTATATATAATTTATAAAAAATTATATTACACTGCATGGACCCGGTGGCTTATAAGTTTATGCATTAGACTCTAACCACAAGACCAAGAGTTCAAGCACACCTCCCTGAGGTTTTTGGCTCTGTCAAGGATTTGCAAATCCCCCCTCACCCCCCCAAAAATCTAAAGGATCAGTTCTACTCTGTGCTATAGGGTCTCCCTGAGTTAGAATCAACATGTTGTCAATGGTTTTTCAGTTTATTTGTTTCATTTTTATTTGTTTATATTATACTGGTCACATACTAATGTGAGGAATAACACCATAGCGACTTTCTGACTCAAAAGTCTGAAAAAAATTTAAGCTGGAATGCCTAAGAGGCTAGATACATGTGACGACAGTTCTTGTTCTACAGAGCTGAGAAACAAAGACAGGAGGCTAGGTGCAATTGAAGAGGAAGGTTTTACTTTAGTTTATCGAGAAAGCACAAGCTAGGATTGAAGATGAAAAGGCAAGCCCCCCCCCCCCCAGAAAAAAAGAGGATATGTGTTTTGTTTTGTTTTGTTTGGGGGGGTGGGCATCACTGCCTCTGGTGGTTGTGTGCGCTACTCAGTGCTGCTCCTGAGAGCAGCTGCTGGCTTTGAACCACCAAGCCTGCGGGTCGCAGTCCCGCGCTCAACCACTTACGCCACCGGGGCTCAGCCTGGCATGTGTGGTTTTATCTGTAAATACCATGAAGTCAATTGACAGGATGATGACTGTGTAACAGATTTGTGAGGAGTGGTTATGAATATGCATTGGGGAAGGGTTGCAATTCTTGACCTGGGAGTGACTTTTCCAGCTTCTCACTTCTAGATGTTGTCTGCTTTTGTCTGTGGCATTTTTTACGGCAACGTTTTGTCCTTGACCAAAAATTACTGTGTTCCAGGGACAAATCTAAGTTATGATTGTCTTTTTTTGCACGTTTCGTGTGCCAGCTCTGGTTATAACCGACAGCTGTTGGCTTTGGTTGGTTACTTTGCCAAGAGGAAAGAGTTCAAAAGAAACAAGGGATCTGGAGGGAGAGGGGCAGGCAAATTATAGACTACCGGTGTCTATCTAAGAGGCAGATGCTTCCACACCCTCTGTCTGCACCTCTTTCTTCCTAAATGTAAGATCACTGGGAGAGCTGCAGAAGTACCGTATTACAGGGGTAAGTGATCTAGGGATCACTTTTGTTCATAAGGAGTGGTCTCGCAAATAATACAAGAGAAAAGGATTCGATAGGAAGAAATGTGCCCTTAGATGAGTTGGAAAATAAATGTGTTATTTTTAGCCACTGTCAACTAAATTTTGGTAGTATACTTTAAAAAAGCATACAAAAAATCAAATGTTATAGGTAGGTTTATTGTGTCAACATGATCAATGAAGCTAAGTAGGTGTGTTGTGCCACATTGACCAATGAGCACATGTGAGATTAACTGAAGGGAGAAGATATAAATGGCTTGGCAAGACTCGCCTTTCTCTGTTGCTCTTTGATCTTCTGACCTGTGTGTAGCCAGCTGCTTTACTTGTTCTCCACCTCCGTTTGCAAGCTACCTTATCTGTGGGACACCTAATCTGTGGACTGTGTCACTGTAAGTTGAGGTTGCTTCGAGTCCTGCTTTGCCATGCTCCTGGAAAACACAACTCTTGAGTTCGGGACTGCCAGACCCTGTCATCTGGCTTACTGTTGGTGACTTGCTGTCTATGGCCAGATAGCCTAAATTTCTTTACAGGTCACCCTCAACCCTTGAAGGACCACAGTATACTAACTCTCTCATAGAAGTCAGTTGCACAGAGCCATTCGTACTGCTTTATAGTTTAATTAGCTGTTTATTTCTTATTTTATATATCTACCTATCTATATAAATATATATATGTAAAAGTATGAGTGTTCTGGTTTTCTTTCTCTAGAGAACTCTGTCTGACACACCAACCAAACAAGATTTCAGCCAAGCACATCCTTCTGGAGGCAGATAATGTCCCTAATTCCTGATGCACGGAAACAAAACAGCACAACAACAAACAAGCAAACAGCAATATCTCAAATCCAAAGATTTTCATGTTAGAAATCAGAAAATTCATTTAAAATTAACTTCAGTGATCTAAATGGTCTCCCTGAGTCTTTGTTGAGTTCTTACTTTCATCTTTGTGTTCAGTACTTAACTTTTAACTCAATTAGATGTTAATAGGTAAAATTCAAACTCATTATTTTCTTCAAACATTGTGAACTGTAAACTCTCTTGATCTTAAAAGCATCACCAAGTCTGAATGCAGGTATCATACCAATTCAATATCACATTTCTTGATTTTAAGGAAAACAAAAATATTTAATAGCACTCTTAAACTGTACATTGTGTAAACTAGCAAATCAAGGATACTGGAAATGTGGGGAATGGCAGGGTTACCCATTGGACTGTAAGCCAGGTCAGTGGTTTGAACCCAGTATATGCTGCCCAGGAGAAGCACGAGGGTTCTACTCCAACAAAAATTTGCAATCTGTCCTTGCGGGTCACTATGTGTTAAAATTGATTAGAATGGCAGTGAAGTGTGTGTGCTATATCCATTAGGCCCTTTCTCAGTTTTTTACATGATCTGGGAGAAAAGTGAGATATGATTTTGTTTTTCCACAATCAGTTGTAAAATGGTTATTGAATCGAGTAGGCATATCTATAGAGAGCACCTGGATTAAGCCCCTAGCAAATCCCCTCTGACCATGGACCAAGGATATGAATAGCCTTGCTAACATGCAGAATGCCTTGCAAAGTGGATTGTTGCAGAAGCAGTTAGGTTAAAATTTACCACCCTACCATTTGATCTCTTTGTCCTAGATTTTAATATTTTCTGCTTTCCTTCAGATTGACATTTTTATCTATTTTACTTCATTGGGTGTTTTAGTTTAGTTTGTTTGTTAATGTTTTTCTGTACAAAAATCCAGGATAGGTAAATTTATAGAGATAGTAATTGTATGAATAGTTACTTGGGGGTATGGTAGGGAAGGTGGAGAGGAATCAGAAAGAAGAAAATGTTCTAAAACCACCATGGTGATGATTGTACAACTCTTCTTGATGTGGAAGGCCGATTGAATTGCATGGTATATGGATTATAGGCCAATAAAACGGCTGGGGAGGTGGGGGGGGAGCACTTGAAAATACCCTAAAGGTTTACATTTAAGATTTAAAGATAGGATCATTTTTACTATGAAGATTACTTTTAATATTAAAAATAATTTGTGGTAGGATGTAGGGGACTGGATGTTTAGAGGAAGTGTGAAAGATATGGTGAAATAAATATTGGAAGTTTACAGAGGAGCCCTAGTGGCATGATGGTTGTGCTTGGGGCTGCCATCAGCAAGGTCAGTAATGCGAAACCATCTGTTGTTCTGCAGGGGGAAGTGGAGCCACAAAACCCCACAGGTTTTCTACCCCGTCGCAATGAGTTGGAAACAACTGAACTTCAGTGAGTGAACTTTAGCAGTGACAGCTATCTCGAGTGTTATATTTATTCATTCTTAAAATTGCTCGAGTGCTCCGGGTGACACACTATTAGATCATCCATTATATTCCTGGGATTGTTTTCTTCTTTCAAACATATTTCGTTCCATCTGGCCCATTATCTCCAAAGTTCTTCTAAAGCAGCGATCTTTATCTTCCTCTCCTCTTTTGTGCCAGATCTGCTTTCCCCTCATTTTGTAAATCTGGCCACCTTGGGAAAGTCAGCAGCAGTTCATTTTAGAGGAAGGTCTATTTTTAAGCATTAGCCTCCTCAGGACAGGCTCCAGATTGTAATCCTTCCTCCTCTTTTCCTTAACAATGCTCGCTGGCAGCAAGACAGCAGGACAATGGAAGAGGAGCTTTCTGAAGGAAAACATTCCCCGTAGAAAGTGGTTGCCCTCTATGATGTGCAACAAAAGTTGTTCTCCTGAAAACTGGTTTTCGGGAAAGCTTGTGATGGCACTTTGACTCTGGTTTTAAAAAGAAAAAAAATGAAAAAAACGACTAAATAATAAAGAAAACTTAGGTAAAAAAATCAAAAACGACTTTTTCTCTAGTTCCCCATAATTAAGTTGTTAAAGTGGGCAGCTTCTTTTGTTCATGCTTCATGCAGGTTTCCTGTTATTTACTTAAATAAGTGACTGTGAGGGTCACTGTGTTTATTCTTATTAACATCCTAAATGTTAAGTGAGGGGGATGGAAACTGACTGAAGACAGGTGAAAACTCACTTTTTTTTTCTCCTGTTTTTACCTCTGCTTCACTTAACACATTTGACATCTTATAATGGGGAGGTACTCCCAAGTTGCCATAAAATATTGTTTTCAATTCATTCATTTTTTGCCAAATCCCCATATCATCATCAGCATGAAATAGGAAGGCATTTGAAAGCTGAAAGATGATTTATTCTCATGAATGACTCCTTGGACTTACTAAATATTACCAGAGCCTGTTAGAGAGATGATTTCTGTGTTATGGGCATGAAACATCTGTTTGAGGATTGGTCATTTCCTTTCATTGTGTCTTGAGGAAATCATTTTTGCCCCATGTGAACATGCACCATTTAAATATTTTGCAAAGAAAATAAAGAGGAATCATCCTGTCTTACTATGTTGGTTTTCTAGGGTTTTATAGGTAGATTCTTAAAATGTCCTTAAAGCTCCCATATGAAAACTTCTATAGTGACATATAGTGATCTGTTCATTATTGATAGCTTTGTAGGCATCAAGCAGTTCGCATCCAAAAACCTATTCTTTAGGATTTCCATTATGTTCTTTGAAAGAGTTTTGCCCAAGTTTGTTGCACAATTTATCTGTGTCCAAAGAACAAATAGGGTCGTGTGGGGGTGGAGGGTGGAGAAAGAGAGAAATATATCTATATTTCATTTTATAATAACATAAGGATAGTAAACATGCATTTAATTTTTTCTTAACTACATTTTCATTTTTCAGGTGATGTTTAGATGGCTATCCCAGTCTACCTTTAATTGGGTTAGATGAACTGAGTGCATAGGTGTATGCTACTGGAACAAATACAGTATCTTACTATTAGAAAATGCATATGCATGAGTTTAAGGTTGATAGCAAGAGTGTTTTGCTTTATAATTTTTTGACATTTAAGCCAACATGTTATTGGATCTTACTATAAATTATACATCACTATATACTATGTTTATAAATGTGCATTTGATGTCTTGTTGCATAATTCTTCCACCATTTGGAATACCATTATTCCTGGCATCAAATTAGAATGCTTTGTAGGATCACTCCTACCTGATTTTTACCTTGGCACTTTTGCAAGGTGTTATTTTAGATGACTCATTGTGGTTTAGTTATGTGATTTACTGACAAACCACCAATAAATGTTAAGCAATTCTGTGAGTGTCTGTGTATATGTGTGTGTGAATTAGCATATAATTTATACAGTTTCTTGGCTTTTTATTTTATAAAACTTTAGTAGAAAGCTCATTAAAATGTCCATACTCTCTTGGTCGTTAATTATGGCTTATCTTATTCCTTTATTAATGGATGATCCTTTCTCTTGAAAGAAATAGTTATTGTGTTTATACTTAGTTTATATTAATTTCCATAGTTCTACATTCAATTTCAATAAAAAGGTGATACTGAATTAACAATGTTAAAAAAATTAAAAATCAGTGAAATTTGAAATATACTATATGCATATAAGGAAGTCATTTGGATTATATAAAAAGACACATGAAACAAAGTATTAGGTTAAATGGGCTTTATAAAGACAAAGTGATTGGAAGTAAATCGATTCCTACTTACAGTGAGTCTATAAACCAAAATATGAAACTCACTATGAATGCTGACTCAGAGTGGCTTTCTGAAAGTGTACCTGTTTATAGCAGTAGAAAAACCCAGTGTTACTTCCAAAGATCTTCTGGTGATTTTGAACTGTTGATCATGTGGATTTCGGCTCAATGGATAACCACTCCACCATTAAGAGTTTCTTAGGACATAGTAAAAATGCCACACAGTGTTTTCAAGACTGTAAAACCTGACATAAGCACACTGCCACAATCTTCTTTTCCAAAGCAGCTACCTTTAATCACTGCACTACTAAGGATCATGCAATAGATCAACCATTGCCTAATGTGTTAGTGCAGGTATACTAGAGAAACAAATTGAAAAGCATGCATATGTATATAAAGTAGAAGTTTATGTACAAGAGGAATGGAACCTTGAGAAAACATCCTAACCCAGTCCAGTCCAAGTCCCTAATGCCAATAATAGCCCATATGTCCCAAACCAATCCATAGGCCCTCTTCCAACTCACGAAGCACATGCAATGACACTAGGATAATCACAGGCCAGTGGGTACAGAGTCTTGTGTATCCAGTGGTGATAGAAGCGTCTCAGCACTGACAGGGGTCTCTCTGAGGCTTCCCAACAACTCAGCACTGGCAGGAGTGTCCATGTGTTTTTTCCGGCTTCAGAGGTCTGATTCCATCAGGGTAAGTCCATGTGGCTTCTCCTCTGGGATGGCTCACAGGGAATAAGCCTTGTGTCTTCTCAGTAGAGCATCTCCAAGGGGGTAAAATACCGTGATATTTCTCAAAATTCTCAGGAGAAAGTCATGCCCACACAGAGATCTCATTGGCTATCTCAAGATTGATGCGC
>PVJH01047741.1:0-11148 GCA_004026705.1 Nesogale talazaci | reverse complement strand
CAGGAGCTAGTCCAGAGGACACATCATGAATTTTGCAACAAACTTGGCTTTCATTTTGACTATGTTACAGATAATTGTTGGGTACCCTGCTGGGTGTGCATAAAGGTGAGTGTTTTAGTTTGCATGTGTGTCCTCTAATCACAGTGCATCTGTTTGCAGGTGTGAGGTGCAGCTGGGAGAGTCTGGGGGCAATGTGAGAGAGTCTGGTGGGTCTCTGAGACTCACCTGTGCAGCCTCTGGATTCACCGTCAATAGCCATGGCATGAATTGGTTCCGTCAGACTCAAGGAAATGACCTGCAGTGGGCCTCAGGTATTAATAGTGCTGGTGGTACAGACTACACATTAATCTGTGAAGGGCCAATTCAACATCTCCAGAGACAACTCCAAGAACACACTCTATCTTCAGATGGACAGCCTGATAGCTGAGGACACAGCCGTGTATTGCTGTGCAAGGGACGCAGTGAGGGGAAGTCAGTGAGAACCAGACACAAACCTCCCTCACAGGGAGGAGACCGGTCTCTAGGGGGCGCTCAGGACCCACAGAGCACAAGACTCAGACACAGGAACAGGTCCAGCTGGAGCTTTGAGGCTGGTTTCCTGTGTTGATCCCTGGATTCTTCTAAATTTCACAGTTTCCCTTGGGCATTTCACCCTAATTTTAAAAAATGATAACTCTGTGCATCCTCTTGTTATCTGTCAATCTACTCAGTACATGGTCAATAATCTGCAAACAGTTCCAAAATCAAATAATCTGTGAGTTTGGTTAATCAATTAAAGACTGAGATCCCAAGGCATCACACCTAAAACACAAACAGAGAGGCAGACTTTGGTTGTAAATACTCAAATTTCAGGTGAGCTAAAGTCCCTTGCTAAAGAAAAGTTAAAACTGTCTGTGCTCCTTCCTAACATGTAGGGACCTGAATATATCCCATTTAATCCAGTGTGCCTTTGTGTCTGAACCTTATATTTTGGTTCAGAATCTGAACTGGTTTGGCTGTCTTATTTTCAGTTTGCCCCGTCTATTAAACAACTCTTTCCCACTCTGCTCTGACATATGAAGTCATGACACTTGACTGACTTTGCATTCTTCTGAACATTCTCTGCCAAGCAAAGGGGTCTCTCTTCAGAATCTTGCATTTCTTAGAGGCTACAGAGTTAAAACCTTGTTTTTTGTAGGAACCACCTTTTCTGGTTGGCAACTTCTTCCCTGAAACAGGATGGCACTTGAATCACGTTACTCACACTGAGGTTTTCCTTTGGCATCAGGCACTGGGATGTAGTGACTGTGTTGTGTGTCAGAATGGCAGGGTTTGTGATGATCATGGCCAAGGTGGGGAACGATCTGGCTAATTCACATTAGTAGGAGACTGATGCCTACTGGAGACTTCCTGCCAGAGACCTTAGACATATGTGCAGAGGCACAGAATTGAAGGAAAGCAGCCTGACCTTAGGAATATGGTCTGACGTGCACCCAGGCCCACACGAGCCTTTTCCTCAAGCATGCATGAGTTTCTCTTGGACGTTGCAACTATTCACAGGGCCCAGAAACTCAAGGAAATCTATTCAAGGGAGGAATGGGTGGAAAATAGCACTAAACTTTGTCATGGAAGAGGTGGATATTGGAGGTATCAACCCCCAATTCCTTGATACCGGTCACATTAATTCTTCAGAAACATATTTACCACATATGAAAATTACCAAGGACTTTATGGAGGTTGATTAAGTGGCGTTAGTGTATAAAACTGAAACGTGATTTGGAGAGGGTGAGGTACTGAAGCCACTGTGGGGTGCACCTGGTGGTTTCAAGGAACTCTGTCCTGCCCAGGCTCTGATGCAGAGGATCTATGGGAGCCTCTGTCAGGGGCTGGAAGAGGTGGACACTGGATTCAAAAATGCTGGGCTGTCCTGTGACCAATCTGCAGAGACAACTTCAGGTAATGCTCCTGACCAGGAGTCTGAATACTTAGGGCCAGAGATAATGTTACTTTGTGACCTACAGAAGTTGGAAGGCAGTGTAAGCCCAGGAAACACCTCTCCTGTATGTAATGGATGCTGTCAATGAGGAATCTCTGAATACACTGAGCCCAACACCCACCCTGAGTACTAATTCATGGAAGGAAAATAAGCTTCTTATTATTCCTGTGTTTTTTACCCTCATAAATAAGCATGCTGTTCGGAAACCTTTTAATTCCAACTCTAAATATGAAAGATAACATTGAAATAACTTTTCATTCTTTCCAAATATTTTGAAATGTGATAGAGGAAAGAATAATTTGAGATGACATACATTTTTTCCTATGTGTTCATATGTATGAAAAAATGCAGGTTGATCTGGTGTTGATTCCAAAACAGGGTGATGATAGATATTATCTTTAATTTCAATCGATCATTTGGGTACTAATGAACATAAAGTTACATTGAACATGAAATCTGCACAGATGTTCATATGGTTGGTGAAGACCTCAGACAGAGGACCATGCAAGAGGACAAGGATGTCACCAGCAACACTTTTCTCCTGTGAGTCCCCAAGATAAGGGCACTATTCAGCCCTTTCACCTTTACAGGCAAGTGGTCCTCCCACATGCAAATACCAGTCGCATGAAACCACATCATGCATGACTTAAATTCATATTCCTTATCACCCTGGAGAGCATTTTCTGGGTAACATGAATCTTATCCATATGAACATGAATTGCATATGGGTTTTCATCTTTCTGGTGGCAGCACCAGGAGGTAAGTGCTTCAGGGTTTCATACATGAAGTGTGGGGGTGCAGCATCTGAGCACAAGATTCACTGTGTTTCTCTTTATCCCCAGATGTCCTGGCCCAGGTGCAGCTCCAAGAGTCAGGACAACTTGGATCACACAGAGAACTCAAAGAGGGAGGTCAGCGCAGAAGGCAGGAGAATCCAATATGTCAGAGGAGAGACAACAGTTTAGCCACTCATGGAACAGATGAATTCAGACTAGGTTTGGACGTTTTTCCACACAGGCAAAGTAAAGTAGGAACCCTAGTGAATGAATGAAAAGTCATCTGAGCCCTTGGCCTCAGAGAGAATATATTTGCCTGGCTGGGCCCTATAATGGCCTTCTGTCAATAGATGGCCATACAGATTCTGGATTCAATCTACCTGCTTACAGTCCCCCATGCATGTACATATCAGGGTTCCAGGTCACAGAGGGGATTACCTATTGTATGAGACACTCCATTGACTCCTTCTTGTTCTCATGTGTTCTGGTTGAGCTGTCACTGCAGGACTTCATTTCTGGAATTATGAAGCCCTCACAAATTCTATCCTTCACCTGTTCATTATCCTCAGTGCCTCTGTGACCAGTAGATTCTATGAAAGGGTAGAACAAGGAAAGTCTGGATAGATTGGAGTGCTAGGCTGGGGAAATAAGAGGGAATTCAATTTTTCAGCTCTACATTTCCAACACTGCTGGCATGACCAGGAACCTGTTGTCCCTGCAGTGGACCTCCATGTTCAACCGGGCCATGTCCAAAAATTACTCTTTAAGGGACACAATGGTGGCACACCAGCGTGGTCCAAGAAACAAGGGCCTGTTCAGGGTGTGAAGAGGGGAACTGTGGAACCACTAAGCACAGGAACCAGTTGGCTGGTGGTGCCAAAGGAAGCTTTCAGGGTTGAGAGTCACTTATCCCAGTCTGTATTTTTCTTCCTTAACAACAAGTTTCTTTCTTTTCACCTGGGTCTTACCTTTTATAGACAACAAGTAAGTCTTGTCTGACTTTGAAGTTTTACAGTGGCAAGAAGTCTCTTCAAAACTCTAATAATTCCGTGCTTCCTCTCCTTGAAGAGACAAGTAGTAAAGTCCATATGTTAATGCCATCAACTTTTTCATGGAAAAGGAGCACAGATATAAACAACACAGATAGACTCAGACCCTTACCCCATTAAACAATTAATACATGCAGTCTGAACTTGACAACCATTGGGACACAGTAATAAGGAAAATCACAACTTATTTAAGTTTGAAGAGCTTGGGAATGAGAATGTATGCTTTTATATTTCATAGTAAATCTAACGTTTCTTGTAAAAATATGTTATCTTACAAAAGACTGTGTTTTTAAAAGAGAATAACCATACCTAACTTGTGGGTGATGAGGGTAGGTAGGGGGTATGTGGACATTATTGGAGCAAAAGGGCCCCTTGCTCATCCCTGTAGTGAGAGTGGTAGGACCCACACTGGTGTCTGGTTTTAGGAGAACATGTCACCTCTAAACAGGATGGGTTGGTAGCATCCACTCCGTACTCTAAGGAAAATAGCTGGTGATTGTTATATAGGTGTGACCTCAGCAAATAGTCACAGTTCTCTGATGAATTCCCATATAGTATTTACATGCATAAATAATGATAGAGCATATGGAATGTTTAATAAATATTTTGTTTATTTTCAAGTCATTCTATTAGGGGCTCTTACAGCTCTTATAACATTCAATACATCATTTGTTTCAAGCATATTTGTATACATATTGCCATATTCATTTCCAAATATTTTCCACTTGACTCCTTGGTATAAGTTCCTCCTTCCCCCTCCCCTTTTTTTACTGACTCATTTTACTGGGGGCTCATACAACTCCCATCATGACCCATACATACATCAATTGTATGCAGGCCACTTTTGCACACTTGTTGCCATCATCTCTCTCAAAACTTCCTCCCTCCACTTATGCCCCCAGTACCACCTCTCTATAGTTCTCTTCCCTACACCCTCCCACACGAACCTTTAATACTTTACAAATTGCTATTATTTTTTCATATTGTATACTGTCCAATGTGTCCCTTCACTCACTTTCCTGTTGAATGATTCAAATTTTAAGCTTCATACAAAGTACCACCAAAGTTCCTCACAAAGCGAAAGTAATTCTTGTGAATGCTTGTTAATTTAAAAAATAAACCTTCGATATGTGTATTTTCATTCTTTTAATTCCTCAATTCTTCAATACATATAAGTCGATTGAGTTAGTTGTGTATGGCATGTATCGTGTCTAAACCCACAGACAAAATTGAGCCCTAACTCCTCTGTTATAGTATTATAGTTTAGCAATGTATATGCTTTATTCTATAAACCTCAATTCCTGCTGGAATGTGCCCCATTGCAAAGGAGAATTTTGAAGCGCAGATGTCTGCATGTGATGCAATGTGTTTGTGGTTTTCATTCATTTTTGTTAAATCATGCCATTTCATGGGATAAACTGAGGTTTCTAATGTTGAGTTCATATATAGTTTAGCTGTTACTTCACTTGATTTTTGCCAAAAGTCTGAGAAGTGATAGTTGTAGAGTGGATACATGTTAATATGTTATCCATATGGATGACAGTTATAAATCATCATAAGCTCCGTGAGAAACAGCCTGAATTTTCTACTCCTTGTACACATGTACAGTCTCAGAAACCCACAGGGATCACTCTGACACACCATTGACTCAGTGACAGTGATATATACATATATTAATTATGTATATTCATTATATCATATCATATTACATACTCTCTTACCAAGCCTTTATTATATGAGCCATCCACTGATTCTGGTAGCGTGCTTAAAACATGTTTTTTTTCTTTTTATTCTTGTAGAGTTAACTCATGCAAGTCTAAACTGGGATTATAGTAGTGGTAATTTATGACGTAAGATCAGAAGTCTGTAAACAAAGAAGTTCCTCAATAGTAAATGAAATCTTTATTTCAGATCTTTTAAAAGTTAGGAAACCATGGAAATATCAAACATTTTATAATCTACCCTTTTAAAAACTTGGTGCTCATATACTACTAGTGTTACAAATATTTGAGATAAATCTACAAATTAAATATAGTAACTAGAAAAAAATAAAAAACCCAACAATAGTATCAAGAAAAAGAATAACAATAGACTCAGATAGTATATATCTAAAGAAAAAGGAAATATTTAAAATTCACAAACATATTTTAGTATCATATTTTTAAAGTAATTAGACATACATTTACAAATTCCTACTAGGAATTCTTAAAAACCTGTTTGCCATCCTCTTGGAATGAACTTATATTGTCCTCCACGACAAGATCTAGGTGACTATAGTATTACCATGCCTCAGTTCACATTTCACAGAACATAATAGCCATCTTGCACATGACGTCATTACCATACTACAGAATAGATTGTCTATTGACTTCTATCAGTTAGAGACAGTGGCCCTTGTGTGTCTTCCTGGATTTTAAAATCCAGAGAGAGATGAAAGAGATGTGAGATTTAGCTGCAACTTAGTTTTTCAGAGAAATAGCTCTAAAATCTACGTCATGTCATCCTAACACAAGATACTTGATTTCCCCCAATGACACCTGACTCTTATATAGTCTGCCTCATTTACAGAAGGACATCGGGCAGGTCAAAGTATGGGAAACCAAAATAAGTGTCAGAGATGCTGAATGCAAAGGCAGAATTCAGAAATGCAAAGTGTTCTGCGGCTATCAGACACAGTTCTTCCATGAGAAGGCTGGATGAAAAGGGGAGTGAGGAGATAATTGAATCGGTTTTCCCATTATTCAAGGGAAGGTGAGAGGCATTTTCTCCTGAGCAGAAAGGAAGAAGAGGAGGATCAGCCTCCACCTCTGAATCCATTGTGTGCTCAGAGCTTCTGCCAGCCTGACGATCCCATCTAAACATGCTTCTCTGATAGAGAAGCCTCTTCCTGCCCACAAAAGTTTGTAGACATTATATCTTCATACCATGAGGAATCATTCGTGTTGTCTGTGCTGTGTCCTCCTCTCAGCTTTAGTGCTGCCTCTTCTCAGAAGTGTCTTATGGAAACATGGTGGTCATCCTCCTAGGGACTTGACACGGTCAAGGCTGGGCACATCACTGAGCATTAGTTGTTAATGTAGGTAATTGTGTTAGTCTGGATAGACTAGAGAAACAGATTAATAAACACCCATATAGATATAATGGAAAGATTTATATACAAGAGAAATGGAACATTGAGAAAACATCCCGACCCAGTCCAGTCCAAGGTCATAAGTGGCAATATTAGCCAATATATCCTATACCAGTCTATAAAGTCTCCTCCCAAGTTACGAGGCACATGCAATGACACCAGGACAATCACAGGCCATGGGTGCAGAGTCTTGTGTATGCAGCCGCAGTAGAAGCATCTCGGTGCTGATAGGTATCTTTCTGTGGGTTCTCTGGTTCCACAGGTCTGGTCTCATCAGGGTAAGCCCCTGTGGCTTCTCCTCAGACAACTCCAGTCTCCAGGAATCAGGATTGATCAGCATGCTATCATCTCATCTTGTGAGCAATTCGTCTCCCACGAACTCAGTCTAGACACTCTTCTCCAATTGGGAAATAGTGCAATACTTCCCAGAATTCTCAGGAAAAAGCTATGCCCATACAGAGGCCTCACTGGCTATCTCTAGAGTGACAGATTAGCTCCAGCCCTACATAGCCAATCATGAAATTGACATCAAGTACACGACCACCACAGTAATGCAGAACTTGGAGATCAAACATGGTAGAGATTCTTCCCAGAGCCTGTAAATAAAGGGGGAATGAAACTGGGGTTGAGGGACGCTGGAGACTCTGCATCCTGCCGTGGTACTCTCTGCCTTTAATCTTCAAAGTGTTTGCAAACACTGAAGCTTCCCTACTTACTTGCATTCAATGATAACGTTAAGTGAGGTTGCATAAAAGGTTGAAAATCTCTACATCAATCTTCAAGTGAAAATATGCCATTTTCAATTATTTAAATGGACCTGATTTAGCAAAATAAAAATTGATATAGCTAAGAAAGTGACTTTCTTAAAATAGTTTTAGTGGTATAAGACTCAACTATCGTATGATTTAATATTAAGAAGACTTCTCACTCAGCACCACAATCTAGTTCAACACTTTTTCATGCCAGAATCTACTTGTTTTTAACTTCCTTCCTCCCCAGTTATCACCTTCCTCTATGCAATCAGTTGTTATTAATCCATTTGCTATCTCTATAGATTTACCTATCAGGTATTTTATATGCCAAATACCATACAAATTCAAGATGTCAAGAAACAAGAACAATGACAAAATGAAATAGGAGAACCTCAATTGAAAAGATAATAGAAAAGATTAGAAGTTGAAACAACTTTACAATGGGACAGAGGGGAGGGCAAATGCTAAGGTATCCTATTTAAATCTAACTTTGCCTGTCATAATCAACATTTCAATTTTATTTGTATGATAACACAGCTATTCCCATCTCTGATCTATTCTCTGAGGGGATTCACCATAAGCTTTATCCAAGTGAGAATCCTGCATATAGATTTGGGGATCCAAAATCTGTCATCCATAACCTTGTGCAAATTGGGCGCTCAGAATTTAATCTCTGATACACTTCTAGATTTGAATTTAATTATTTACAGTCCTTGGAACACACTGGGTGATATGCTTCAATCAGTTGGCTGCTTGCTGGAAAACAAGACTATATATTTTGAAAGTTTGACATCATCTGATTTTGTTTGTTCTTTTTTAAAAAAAATAGGTTATAAAACACATATTTCAATCATTCAATGAATTTAAGAGGAGTTATGGAATTATGACCACAATTAATTTGAGAACATCTGATTCTCTCTTGTACTCAATGTCATTAACTCATTTCCCCATAATCTACCATAGCAGATTGCCAAGAAACTATTAATGCAGTTACTATTTCTATAGAGTTTCATATCTTGCATTTCACACAAAGAAATCTTATGATTTTTAAATAGCTATTCACCAAAAAATAACAAATAAAACAAAGGGAAAATATCAATGGAAAAAAAAGAACAGATCAAAAACTAGATTAAAATTAAAATGGGTTAAAGGGAGATCAAATAAGTTTCTAATTTTTAACCTAAGTGTATCTTTAATAATCTACTTGCCAATGCACCTGCATGATAGCAAGGCTTTTCATATCCATGGTCTACGATCACAGAGCATTCCCTGGAAAAGCTTCAACCTCTATTTCCCCCTCTCCTTTTTTTCCCTTTAACCTAAGCAATTTAACAATGTGTCAAAATAGATAAAATTATAAGATAAAACAATTGAGCTAAGTCATATCTGCTGCAACCAACTTTCCAATGCTCTCTGTCTGATAGCAGAGCTAGTGACAAGCTAGTGATAAGAGGGATTCACTACAGGCTTAATTCTCATGTGGACATTAAAATTGATGTTGTGAAAGAAAATTTTATAGAAAGAACAAAATTCCATCCTAGTCGGTGAATTCCTCTAGACCAAAAACCACATTCTCCAAGTATTTGAATCTTGAATAAAAATAAGTAATGGGAGCTGAACCCCGATGGCATAGGCATTGTGTGCAGGACTGCAACCCACTGGGTTGGTGGTTCAAATCCAGCAGCAGCTCTCTAGGAGCAAGACTGGGCCCCCTACTCTCACCAGAGAACAGTTATGTCCCCCAGAAAATAAGTAATCGATCTTATAATTTGAAATAAAATATTGCATTCCATGGGTCTATGAAAATTTAATTTTCATATTTTTCCACATGAAAATGATGAACACGTTAATAGAAAATTATAGAGACAAAAATAGAAAGCCAACAAGCTACTGCCACGTTAGTTTGATTCATAATTGACCCCATTTAGGCTTTGCATCTGTTGGGAGATGTTTTAGGGTTCAGGGAGTGAGAGACCAAGGATGATTGCATATCCCATGTAGGGTCCCTGCCTCTGTAGAGCCAGTTGTGCAGAAGAAACAGAGAAGCAGTTCCCTATTCTCCAGCAAATCAAGTGGTTGTCTTTTATTGAATCAAGCAGTCAATGCCTGCTTTCACCCAGCAAGTTTATTGCCCTGAGTGCCCATGTGTGAGTCCACTGCTCGGCAGGGTTCCTGTCCAGAAGACAGCTCCCAGCACCTCTCCAGAACTGATGACCCATCTGCTTTTCCTTGGAAAGCTCTGATAGACAATAGCAACTGTCCTGGACCAGTGACAATGTACTCTTTGCTAACCATTAATGTGTGTGACTGGTTTGCTCCATATTTGCTTAATGGCTTATCAGAGACTGTGGAGTGGGTTAGGCAGGGTTCATTAGAGAAACAAAACCAAGACGCTTATGATTATATAAGAAATGACAAGTTCATACATCAGGGAGGAATATAACAGCTAATAAGTCCACACAGCAGTGCAAATGGCTAAGTTCAACTCACATTGTGGAAGAGCTAAGGTGCTGGAAGCCCTTCAACTCACTGGGCTACCAGTCCAAGGTCACCGAAGCAGACAGTGGAGTATTCCGTCAGGCAAGACTTGCCACGTCTGCCCGAAGGCAGGGTAGTGACATTGGACTGAACAATAATGAATGCATGATGTAGCAAACTGTAGGACTCAACTAACATGAACTTTGTGGTGAATTCATAGGCACAGACATCTGTATAATGAAGAAACATGACTCTGAACTTAATTACCTCAGTTTCCATCTAAGGTAACTAGAAAAGATGAGCATGCCAGATCACAGGATAGCGGTGAAGGGGTTGGGCTAGAAACTAATATAGAATCTCCCATAAATGAAGCAGATGACACACAGTAAGTAATCCAATGAAATGAAATGGGAGAAGATGAATTATGGTGATAAAGCTCCAGTTTTCTGGCTCATGACAATAGAAAGGGGACCAGCCTCTCCCAGATCAGAAACCTGAAAAGAGACAGCATTTCACAGGTTGCATGGACATGTTTTATGAACAGCTTCATAGACACAGTTCAAAAGATATTACTGAATTGGGGAAATTCCTTGAAAGGCAAAAAAAAATCTGATAATGTCACTATCCTCATGTGTTTCCAGTTCTTAAGGGAACGAGAGGGGGCACATTGTGAACTCTCCTGTGGAACTCTCATACTGATTGAGTATGTCATAAAACGCTTATACACCGAAAATTATAAAAATGTTTAACAAAGCAGTGCTCAATACAGAACCTGTTTCAGACCTCTGCTCTCCTATGAGAATGCTTGTGTTTCTCTGAGTGTGAGGGAGAATGGTTGTCCATAATCCCTACTCATCTGCTTCTAAATATCAGGGAAGATGTAAATGCAGCTCCCTCTCTGATGATAAACCAGGCACAGCCCCCGATGTGGGAGATCTCAGAGGACAGTCCCAGTTTCTGGGGTCTCTGGTGTTACCATTTTGCATGC
>PVJH01047740.1:0-11137 GCA_004026705.1 Nesogale talazaci | reverse complement strand
GAGCCAGATAGGAGAGAGAACTGCGACCACCTACCCACTCCTCCTCCTCCTCTTCCTCCTCCTCCTCCTCCTCCTCAGGAAGGAAAGGGCCTTCTAGTTCCCGGGGGCCTAAGGGGCTGGGATTACCACCAGCCAGTGCCGACAAGGCACCGGGTATCACCACAGTGGCCTGCTGAGCCAGACGCTCCACCTGAAATACCAGGCACCCCAAGGATGGTCAGACAGAGCCTCAGCCACGGTCCTCTGAGGTGGGGCCCCTGCACTATGGGTCACAGACCACCCCCACTCCCCGGCAGGCGGCCTGCACATGCGCCCACACCAGCCCTCTCACCAGCCGATCTTGGGCGGCGCTGAGACCAGCCAGAGCTTGAGCCACAATGCTGTCTGCCACGGTCCCTGTGACTGACAACCGCGTGTCTCTGAGGGTAGGAGAGGTCGGGCGTGAGTGTGGGGACCCTCCCCCGGCTGTAGCACCCCACCTCTGTGCAGCCTACCTGGGTCTCGTGAAGGCATCCTCTGAGAGCAGCTCTGGGAGGCGCCGGGAGCCTGCCCCGAGCCCCTCTGGCTGCACTCTCCAGCCAGGTCCCTGCGACATTCGTGGGCGGAGGCTCCTCGTTGGGTCCGGGGTGCCCTGGGTGAAGGCCTGGGGACAGTCAGGGCATGTCCGCGCTAAGGCCCTGGTCATTTGCTTTGCTCCAACCTGACAGGGCATTGCTGTGCTGCCACCAGTCTGGCCTGCAGGATGGGAGTCCCGCCTGCCGACGGTGCAGCTGGGGCGGGGCTGCCCTCTCACCTGTACGTCCTGGCGGCAAACCTCACTCACCTGTCCCAGCAGGGCCTCCAGCTTCTGCTGCAGCTGCCAGCAATGACCTGGGGAGTTCCCAGCCTCGTATAGAATGGGGAGGACCTGGGGAGGTCAAGGAGAGGTGCCCTGGTGGTGTAGGGGGTCATACCACAGACCACCACCAGCGATTTAAAATCACTAGCTGCCCCGCAAGCGAAAAACGGGACTTTCTACTCCTCTCCCGTAAAGAGTCACAGCCTCAGAGACCCACAGGGGCAGTTCTGTCCTGTCCTGGGTGGAGTCAACAACATGGCCGAGCTCGTTGGGAAGCAAGGAAGAAAACACGGTGCTGAATGAAGCTTTTGAAAGAAACTAGGGGAGGGGGAGGGGGAGCCTCTCGGCGGGGCGGAGGGAGGCTCACGCTGAGAGAGAGGTTGGCGTTTCGGATGGCATCCTCAGCCTGCCGCACAGCCGCTTCGCCCTGGGGCCCAGCCTCACAGCCCAGCAGCTCCACATGCTCCTGTAGCCACTGACACAAGCCCTTCACTTCCTGCGGGCCGGGCACCCTGTGTCAGACCAGGCCGAGTCCCCTCCCAGCCTACCTCTCAGGGTGCATGAGGCCCCGAGCTGAGTCCCTCATGTCAACCACCTTGGACCCTACCAGCCCCCGGAGAGAGAGCAGCGTCCCCTCCTTGGCTTCATTTGGGGGGCTTTTTGTGCACACACACCACCACCACCACTCCTCTCCTGAGGATGGAGAGGTGCCCAGAATAGGAAGGAAGTTGAGCCCAGTCCTATCTGCATTTTAGCTGTCGGATCACCATCACAGAAAAGAGAGCTTTAGGGGTGCGGAGAAGGGAGTGCCATGCCCAAAGCGGAGGAGTAGGGGAGCAGGGATGCCTGACTGCTCCAGTGTGGTCAGGAGCGACAGGAAGGCTGTCCAGGCTCCTGACCCCAGAGCTAAGGAGACAACGAGGCTGGTGGGAGCTGTGCCGAGTGTGAGAATCCTGCAGGATTCGGAGGTGCCAGGTCTCTGGGCTTAGAGGACTCGGAACTCTGAGGTGGGAACAGCTCACAACAGCTGGGCAGTGGCTACATAGAGGGGTCCGTTGAGGGGGAGGGGCACCCTGTGAACCTCAGAAGAGACTCCGAGGAGGGTTGGCAAGAGTCCTCTAGTCTTTAACCACCCTGATAGGGCTTAGCCATAAGGCCTAGAAGTGATAACCACCCTGAGAGTAGAGAAGGTTATGGGCTTAGAGACCTAAGCAAAATGCAAGCTGTTCAAACCCGCCATTCACTCCATGGGGCTGAGGTCAGGGGGTGAAGATGGGATCAATGGCTTCCCTACAGACTTACAACCTACGGGGACAGTTCTAAGTTTCAGCGCGGACTTGACAGCAGTGGCTTGGGCCGGTTGCTTGTCATCTTGCTTTATCTTTAAGGGAAAGGCCTGTGACTAGTAAGGCAGCAAGAGGTGGAATCTAGGGAACTATTTGAAGAACATTGGGCCCGCTCCAGACAAAGGAAGGGGCACTTGGCAGGGACAGCAAGCCCCAGACATCCTGACCTTAGCAAGTCGGGCTCTCCGATTCAGGGGACCTCTGAAGGTCACTACTCTTCCCCTCTTACTCCGGGTTGGAGGAGGGGACACCAACCTGCTCCAAGTGGGTTGAGAGCAGTCCCAGGGGCTGCCCAAGCGCGGTGCTGTCAGAAGAGGTGGGGTTGGCATGGTTGTTCCTCCAGAGGACGGCTTGGATCTGGGGGGCACAGGCTGGTGAGCAGGGCCGGGCTGCCCGGGGCGCAGCGGTGGGGCAGGGAGGACGGGGCGCCCACCTGGTGCACCGCATGTGCCGTCAGCTCCGGCCGGCTGCGCTGCGCCTGGGCCACGTCATGCAGTGGCAGAGGCATGGCCTTCAGGCTGTGGTTCTGTTCCAGGGCCTGTGCCACGTCCAGCAGGCCCAGCGCAGACGTTTGGTTCCGGTCCCAGACCACAGACCTGGTCCCGGCGCGCGGCTTCAGTCGGGGGCGGAGCTCCACAAAGCCCCACCCAGCCCGTTGGCTCCGCCTCCTTCTGCCCCGCCCCCACGGGCGGCTTTCCATCGCAGCCCACCCCTCCGAGCCACGCCCTCCCCCTCCCCCATCCATCCCACCCTCCACGCTGACCCCGCCCACCGGAGCCTGGTGTTGACCCGCAGCGCCTTGGCTAGCATCTTGGCGCCGGTGTCCCCCATGGCATTGCCGCTGATATCCAGCGCCTGCAGGTTAGGATTGGTGCCCAGGGCGCGGAGTAGGACGCTAGCGCCCAGCTTCAGCCGCGACTCCGCGACAGACAGAGACTGCAGGGGCTGCGGTTAAGGGAGAGGCCATTAATGAGTGGTCGCAGTTGGGGGTCAGCAAAGAGGTCAAGCCCAAAGGTCTGGGGAGCAGGTCTGTGGGGTCCCCAGGGGGCCCGTGGCCTGAGGCCCTCACAGGGTGCCGCGAACTCACACAGTCGTCGTCCTGCATGAGCTGGACAATCCGGTGCAAGACGTCGTCCAGGGTCTCCCTGTGGGCAGGGGCTGCTGTTGGGGGGACCAGGTGGTAGGGTGCTGCCTGAGAGCCCCGGGAGTGGGGTGGGAGCTCACTTGCACCGGACGTTGAAGTTCCTCCCGAGCGCCACGTGTCGCAGGGACCGGCTCCTCCCGATGGCCAGCACCAGAGTCACCATGTCAGAGCCGAAGCCTGGGAGCCGGGGGTGGGGTGGGGGGTGGCTCAGGTTAACGGTGAGGGGGTGGGGGAGGAGGATAGAGACTGGAGGGATGAGGGGCGGGCAGGGGCCTCACCGTTATCCCCCAGATCCAGGGAGCTCACGGCGCCCGCGTCACACACCAAGTCTTGAATCACCTGTGCGCCAGCGGAGCGCAGCTGGGGGCGGGAGATGGGGCGATCTCAGGCCGTGCTGGGACCCCGGGGGCGGGCGGGCCCCCCCCTCCACACGCCCCCCCCGCCCCCCCCCGGCAGGGAGCTCACCTCGCAAGCGCTGAGGTCCAGGTGCAGGTCACCTATGTGCGTGTTGAGCGCGAGGCCTTCCAACAGGGCCCTGGGGCGAAGGCCAAGGTCAGGTACAGGGGAAAGGGAAGGGAGGGGGCGGCTGGGCGGGCGCGAGGGGCGCAGCGCGGCGTGCTGGCGAGGTGGCCCGGCCTGGGTGCAGTGGGCAGCGACACTGACCTGACGGCGTCGGGCGGCAGCTTGCAGCCCGCCAGGCTCAGGTGGCGCAGGGACCCCGCGCGACGGAGGAAGAGCTGCAGCGCCGCCGGCGCGGCCCCGGCCTTCCTGGGGTGGGGGGTGTGGGGGGCGGGGGAGAAGGGGCATGCGAGTCAAGGCAGCGCCCAGCTCACCCTACCCCGCCCACTCCCCCACCCCCCGCCCCAGCAGCTGCCCTTACGTGCGAGAGAAGACGGTTCTGGAAGCATCGAGGTGCGTGAGGCTAGCGCAGCAGCCGCGGGCCAGCGCTGCAAAGAGCTGCGGGCAGAGAGGGTGGCACCTGAGGCCCGCTCGCGTCAACCCCAACCTTGCTGGGGCCCTGCCCCTGTCCGGCCCACCCCCACCCCAATCCCTCCCCGGACCGCCCCTCACAGTGTCCAGGGCGGCGTCCGTGCCCGAGAGGTTCAGGAAGGTGAGAACGTTGGGGCGGCTCAGGAAACGATAGAAGTCCTGGGTGGGGGGCAGACGGAGGGCAAGTCAGGGTTCCGTGGCTTGCTGCCCCCCCATTCTCTGGTTCTGGAGAGAGGCACTCACCCCATTGTCTTCTGAGGGTCCCAGCGCCCCAGGGTTGGCAGAAAGGTCCAGGTGGGTCAGTGTCGAGTCAAACACCACATTGTTGGCCAGAGCCTGACCAAGTGCCCTCATGCCTGGGGGTGGCGGGGCGGGGCTCAGCAATCAAGCAGCCCTTACCCCCCTGGATCTGCCCCCCCCCCCTTCCTGAGAGGGCCTACCTCGAGGCGTTAGCCCGGTCTGTGCAAGGCTGAGTCTCCTCAGGGCTTGGGGACGTTGCTCTAGGTGTCTACCCAGGGCCGCCATTCCTACAACATGGGGCAGCAAGGTGGGCCTTCCCCTCCCTCTCAGGCTCCCAGGCTCCCTGGCGCCCAGGCACAGTCGTACCTCGGTCATCCAGCAGGTTTCCCGCCAGGCTGAGCTCCTGCAGCCCCGATTTCATGTTCCCCGCCAGGGCCTGGGCCAGCCTCCGGGCAAAGTCCCTGGGGACCAGAGCCCAGGTGTGAGAGCCTCACCCCGGAGTCCCGAGTCCCCACGCCCCCACGCCGGCTTCCAGAACTCCAAGTCAAGTCCCCCCACCACCCCCCTGCCCCCTCCCTGCCCGCACCCTCTCAGGCCACAGTTTTCCAGCACCAGTTCCTCCAGGTGGGACGACTGACTCATCATGTGCAGAATCTGCTCCGAGACCTCGAGGCTCTGAGAACCAGGCAGAGAGGGTCAGGGCGCTGCACTCTGGGCCAGCACCCCGGGACCCCGTGCTGCCCCCATGCCCTCACCAGCTTCATGTCCACACAGGAGAGGCACTGGAACCACAGGTTGTAAGACAGGGCAGCCACGCTCAAGGCCAGGTCCCTGGGCGGGGGGGCACAGTCGGCAGAGATCAGCGACCCTTGGCCCATCCCAAGCCCAGCACCCCGACCAGAGCGAAATAAACGAAGAGAGAGAGAGAGAGAGAGAGAGAGTCTGAGGCCTTAGGTGGGTTCTGGGGTCTTCCTGCCCTCCTTGGCGGGCCACGCACCGGCTGCAGAGGTGGCTGAAGTCCTCGAGTTTGAAATGGCGACATCCCTGACGGTGGTAGATGGTGTCCACGTCCTGGGTAAGAGAGGGCTCAGCATGGCTCCCTCCCGCTGGGGTCCCACGGGGCAGGGGCGGGTCTGACAGATGGCTTCGGAGCCCCCCATGGGGCCCTGCCCTCACCCACTCAATCTCCTCTCGGAAGGGGAAGCCGTTATAGTCGCACAGAGCCTCGTAGGTCTCCAAAAAGCCACCTGGGGAGGGGCCGGGAGGAGAGAGGCAAAGGCATAGCTGAAGAGCAGCACAAGCTGGGTGGAGCCCCTGGCTCCTGGGCCTCTGCTCCCCATGGGAGCCGCCCCCCCCAATTCCAGGGTTTCGGGGCTCCCGGCGAGGCGGGCTGGAAGGTGGGAGCGGTCCCGCCTTGGTCCTTACCACAGGAGCTGCCCGGGGTGGTGGCCTCCGACGGGCAGCTTCTCTCCAGCTGAGCCAGCATCGAGGGCGGGGTGGGTCTCCGGAACAGCTTCCTGGGGAGAAGGGGTGAAGGAGGAGAGGCAGGGTGCCTGGAGCCCCTGGGGTGGAGCCAACCCACTGCGCCATGCCCAGCACCCCCTGCTGCCTGCCCTGCTGCCCCGCCGCTGCGGGCCTCACCCCAGGGCAGAGTGAGGGAAGACCTTCTTGATGGCCACAGTGATGTGCTGGACCAGCTGTTCCAGGGAGGCCACCGCCGGGAACTCCAGGGTCAGCTCCGGCAGGGACTCCAGCTCAAAGGTGACCTGGGAGGGAGGACGGGCTGCTGGGTGGGCGGGAGAGGGGTGAGCCCCAGGCTGCAGACCCAGACGCTCGGCTCCTCGAAGCCTCACCTGAGGGGGCGTCTCCTGTAGTTCCATGGCCTGGACTTCCAGGTAGCTGAAGGTGCAGTCCACCTGCGAGGCATGGGGTCTGCTGGGTGACACACCTGCCCCCACTCACCCGTAGGAGCCTCCTAGAGAGGGAGGTGCTGGGAGTGGGGTGGGGCTGGGGGGGAGGGGGGCAGGCTGGAGACTCACCCGCAGGGGGAGGCAGGTGTGCACCAAGTAGGCTCGCCATCGAAGCAGCGCCTGCGGGCGGACAGGGTTCCACGGCCAGGGCAGTCAGGGCCTCAGCCCCCCGCCCGGACCCCTTAACCCTGCCAGGCCCTGCCCTCCACCCCCACCCTCTCCCAGGCCGCCATACCAGGACGTGACTCTGTTGAGCATCCTCTCGCTCCGGCAGGCGGGCTGGCAGCAGGAACTCCACCCTCTTGGGCCACAGGAACCTGGAGATCTCGCCTGGGGACGGGCAGCCTGCTGGGTGACCCTGGTCCTCCCTCAGGGCCAATCCCCGGCCAGGGCTGCGCCAGGCTGGGGCTGTGGGCCAGTGAGGAAGGCAGGAGGGGCCCGAGCCCAGTGCCCCGGGGCCCTGGGTTGGGGGGCTCCCCCGCCCCCTTCCCAGAGAGCAGGTAGGAAGGGCCAGCGCTTACCTCGCAGCTCGCAGGGTATGCTGTCGGGGGTCTGGGCCATCGGGCCCCCGCCAGGGCGCCCGGGGTGGCCCGACTAGCTCCGGCGCGGGAAACAGGCCAGGCAGACGCGCACACAGGAAGCCCCGGGGCCCGGCCGGGTCGGCAGCCACCTGCTCCTCTGGCAGCGGAAGGTGCGCGCTGCTTCCTGCCAGGCCGCCCCCGGCCCGGCTCCACCCCGCCCCGGGACGGGGTGTGGCGGGGGGAGAGCCCCAGCAGCCTGCCAGCCCCGTGGCGCCGGTCCCTCTCCGGGAGGGCAAGCACGCAGGTGGGGGACAAGGGGCCCCGCGCCCCTCGCTGTGCCTAGCCCACCGGGCGTCACCCCGCGGCGCAGCTCCTGCTGCCATCACCCGGGGTCGCTGCCTGACCGGACACACGGGGACAGCACCTTCCACCGCAGAGGAGGGAGGCGAACCGGGGACTCCAGGGGATGGGGGTGGGGGTTCCCTCTGAACATGCCCAGCCCGGATCCTACAGCAAGGCTCTCCGGAAGTGCCCGGAAAAGCTGGGTCTTCTGCCCTTGGTGCAGCAAAGACCCCCCCCCCCATTAGCCCCCCCCTAAGGCCTGAACCCCAAGGGATTCAGAGGGGGGGTCTTCGGGAGCAAAAATTAACTGCCTGAAAGAGGCGCAGGGTGGCGGGGGAACCATCGGGAATGTTAGGTTTCCAATGCAGGACGGGGGTCAGAGGTCATGGGTGAGCGGTTCTGACTCATGGTGATGCCACCCGAGGGCTTTCAAGAACGTCGACCGACGGCTAAGGCCTTTTGTCCCACGTGCCCCTGGCTGGATTTGAACCACTCACCTGTTTGCTTCGCTTCACCATCTGCTTCACGCCCTTTGCCAGCCAGACTACTCTGTGACGACAGAGAGGATTCCGGAGCGCTCTTAGGAAGGGACTTCCTTTCTCCCCTTCCCTTCCAATTCAATCCCTCTCCAGTGCCGTCTCGTGCCCTGTGACCCAGGCAGCAGCAGGCACAGGCCACGGGGCCTTTGCTTGCTTCTCCCCGTCTTGGCACCCTCGATCAGCCAGTCAGCTGATTTCGACCTGCTGCTAACCCCCCTGAGCTGCCACTCACTGAGCTTGCCAGGTCAGGGGCAATGCACCAAGTGTGACCGCTGGCGGAGGGCGATGCGGTGAGCGGACAAAGGCCAGAGGTGGCCCTGCCCTGTCTCCTTGTTTGAAGTGATCGAGCCTGAAGACCACACGGGAGGCATCCAGGTGAGGAGTAAGCAGGTCTCAACCAACCGGCAAAACAGCCAGCAACTCAGGCGCCGAATGTCCCCTGGCCTCTCAGCAGTTCCACACACAACTCACGGAACCTCTCTGGGCTGCTGCTGCCTTTTTAAAAGCAGGAGGTAGACACTGACCTCAGCGTGGCCCTAAGGACTGAATGCTCACGAGGGCCTGGTAGGGTGACAGCAGTCACACCGGCTGTGTCTAGCGGGCCCCGATGCCCTAAAACAGAACTGCAAAGCACAGTGTGGGGAACCTTTTTCCATGCAGAATGACAAGGTCAAGTAGGAAAGGGAATGCCTGCCATGCGTGCCAGGCCCGGCAGCCACACTGGCTGTCCGGTGGGTGCCCAGGTCTGTTGTGGACAGTGCGTGCCAAGGAGCCTATGCGACCCGATCTCCCCTCTAACTGCTGGCTGCAGTGGGTCAGGACAGTCCTGGCAAACGTGGCAGGTGGCATCAGAGGCCAAGTGAACAGGTGGACTCCAAGACAACCAGGAACCAGTGACAAGGCCTCTGGCCTGTTGGGGCCCCTGTTCTGGACCTCGGGCACTAGGAGGGAGCTCAGGACACTTCTGATGGACTCGAAGGTCTAGGTGATGAAAAAACTTGAGAATGGTTAATGGGGAACAGGATGGACTTAATGAATGCCACCCAACTGAACGTGTGAAGATGGGGCAAAGGCCAAATGTTTTGGTCGAGATTTCTCTGGCTCAAGAAACATCCTTCTCCCCTCGTTTCTCCAACTGTATCAACCTGTAGAACCACCGTGGCCACACGGAACATGAAATGGCAGGGTCGTGACCAGACCCAGGCCAAGCTCCAGTCAACAGGGGTGACGTCAGTCCCGGAGCAGAAAGGAAGTCAGTGAGGTCAGAGAGGTCAGAGGAGGGCGCTGCCGGTGGGAGGGACATGGCCACGTGGCTCTGTGCGGAGTCGGTGTGCAGAGGGCCCCGCGTGGGGTGCAGCGGCTCTTCCGGCTCTGGCAGTTTGTACCCACTGTGTGCTCCTGCTCCGCTCTAAGCCCCAAATGGGGCAATTCCGTGTCACAGGGAGCCAGAGGAGGGACTGATTTGTTGGCGCCTAGCACAGGCAGTGGATGAAACTGGCTTCTGTTGATCTTCATTTGAATGGTGCCTGGCTGAGTGGTGGGCGACCCCTTTGGCTTGAAGCAATCCGAGCTTCACTCCCCTCCACCCTTCAGAAAAATTACTTCCAAACTCTGCGGGGGTGGGGAGGGGCCATCAGAAAAGAAGACACTGCTAGATTGGTGAGGCAGTTCTGTTAAGATTCTGCTCCAGACGGACTATGAAGAGGCGAGAGGGGCTGTGCGTCCAGGGCGATTCTGGGAAGACGCACAGGCCTGGCTGGGGACTAGCCGGGTCCTCAAGCTGAGGCCACTGGCTCAGAGCAAGCGCCACGCTCCCAGCAGGCTCTGTGCTCGGCTCTCCTTGGTTAACCGGCTGCCGGGAAGCCCCCTCTCCCGGGAGCGTCCAAGGGCCTGGGACTGATCCTCAGTGGGGCTGGCACCGGCCGCTGTCCACCCACTCACCTCGCCGCCACACTTGCAGGGCGCCAGACTCCCAGCAAGATGCACTCCTCTGCCTGTCGCCGCCAAGTTCGCCTCCTCCCAGCTGCTGGAGAGGAAGCGGGGTCCCGGGCACACAGCTTTGCCTCCCCAGGGCCAGGAGGCCTGCCCGCCCCACCTGGGGCAGCGTGACGCTGCACCCTCCCGGGGGCCCCAGCCCCCTGCCGGGCAGGAACCACACCACACGGCCCGTTTGGAGCACTTGTTAATCCGTTATGATTTATTAGCTGTACAGCAGTAGATTCTCCTCCCCAGCTTTCAACCCATTACATATTCATTACAGGTCTCATGTTGGCGTCCTAAAATAATGAAAAAGATCACACAGTACAGCTAAGTACAAAATGCATCAACCTAGAGTCTAACTGATGGCTCTCTTAAAGCAATACACAGAAGAAAAAAGTGTTGGAGATCAGTAAAGACGGAGGAGTCCTAAAAAACACATTTTAAACGTGTGACAGTTCATGTGCAAGAAAAATCATTTTTTTAGTTGGTTTTGTTTCACATTATTATTATTATTTTATTTTTTGAAGATCCAAGTTTAAATTATTGACCTAGTAAAATTTTCCAGCCCAGCGTGTTCTGGGCGACCGTGACCACTCACGGTCACCCGGCTGCCTGAACAGAGGGTTCAGGGAACACAAAACTCAGCAACAAACAGAGCAAAGAGAATGGAAGTGGACAATCAGAACTGAAAGTTAATCGTGCGGGGGCTGGCTCCGGGGCTGGCGTCTCGGCGGGCGGGCGGGCGTGCGTGGGCTTCCGGCACGGCAGCACTCTGGGCTCTGTTCAGCTACATGATTGTAATCCAATCCTGTTTACACACTAAAGAGTCTGTGGGAACTTAATTTGCAAGTAATTAAACTGCTGGGTTTTCTTACACTGCACTTCTTAATTAATGGAAAAGATTAAAATGTAAAAAAAGTTATTTACAAGCTTTGACCATACCAGAACCTCTGCCCAGAAAGAGGCAAGGCTTTCTGGACAGAACCCGATCGCAGCATGCCATATACTACTGGTGTGCAGTCGACTCCGGGCACAGGGAGTCGGGGAAAAGCAAAAGCCAAAAAACAAAACAAAAAACAGTTTAAAAGTCTAAGTCCTTCCCAAGTCTGCATTTACAATTAAAAACTCTGCTGGGAAGAAGACCGTAGAACTCTGGGAGACTGGTGGCCATCCTGGAGTGGTTTACCGTGTGGCCCGCGGCAAGCGTCTCACTTCCTTCCACGAGAG
>PVJH01047739.1:0-11062 GCA_004026705.1 Nesogale talazaci | reverse complement strand
CATGGAAGTGGGTTTGCTAACCACTTTATGCCTTTATAGTTCCCCATTTTTCATCCCTATCCACTCCCTACACTGAAGAGACAAGTATGTTTTTCTCCGATGAATTTTTGGTTTTGCTTGGAACGGTGAACATCTGTCTGTCCAGTCCAGTCCAGAGCAAGCCACTAGAATGCAGCAACCTACACCACCTTTTGCTTTGCTATCAAACACAAATATCAACATGTGAAGCGACTACTTTTCGGTATCTTCTCCATGTAGGTGGGTCTGTACATGTGTGGAAGCAGTGATCCCACATCTCTGATACAAGTCTGAATGGCAGTTTTGGCATCCTCAAGGGACTTAAATCATGTTCCTTTAATTATTCTGATTTTTTTTTTTTGCATCACTGCCCTCTGGTGGTTGTGGGAGCTACCCAGAGCTGCTTCTGAGAGCAGCAGCTGGATTTGAACCTGCAAGCCCGTGGGCCATGGTCCCGCACTCAGCCACTTCACCACCAGGGCTCAGCCAAATCATGTTCCTTTTAAATGCTGACCTTGGGCAACAAAAGGAAGTCTAAAGGAGTAAGATCAGGGTTTGGGATGGATGGGATAAGTTTTACCAATGAAATTCTGGTTGGATAGCCCTTGAAGTATGAAAAGGTGAATTGTCATGATGAAAAATAATTCCTCAAGGCAACTTCCCTTTCCATTTTCGCTCCAAGTTGTCAATTTTCTTAAAACTTTTTCATAATTAGTTCACGCAAGTCTCTTGTGTCCTTCAAGAAACTTATCAATATTGTGTCAGGAGCCCCCCAAAACAGTCCCTATAACTTCTGAGCTGATCTCTGAGCCTTGGAAGTCACTTGTTTTTTAAATTTTTTTTAAAAGAACCCTATCAAGACTAGTGCAAGTGTATTAATGAGAATTTGTTTACAGCCATTCACTGACTGCACCATGCACTAGAACCCTAGTATAATTTTTGACTTATTTAAGATCCAATTGGCAACAGTCGTCCTAAAGCACAGATTAAAAATTTACAGGGTGAGTCTAAGTCAATTAAACAATATTGGTAGAGATGATGAAGAATGAATCCAAATTTATAGAGAAACTGATGGTTGTGTTCAATTTTCTAAAAAAAAAAAAGAAAAGAAAAAAGAAATCCTTGCCTTTCTTACTGCTGATGTAGTTCTATCATTACCTCTAATTGGTACCTTACCTGTTTTTCTAGTCAATCCTACCTTTACGCTTCTAGAATAACTTTCCTACTTTACACTACCACGCCTATTTTAAAAAAGAATGTGTCTTACAAGGAAAAAATAGCTTATCAAGAAAATAAAAATCTCTGTCATTTTCCCGTCGACTTTTTCTGTTGTTATCGTCTTTAAAGCCTGTATCCATTATCCTACCGTCTGGTCACCAAGCACAGCGGAGGACAAGTGCGTTCTCTGGCTGGGATCCTTCTGTGAAGCAGATCACCTCGTCTTTCTGCCACTGGGCGGGCTCCAATCCGCCAGCCTTTAGGTCATATGACTGCGTCACCCAAGGATCTCTTAACTCTCTAGTGTTCAACTGACTTCCTCCCTCTTGTCCAACGAATACAGTAAATATCGTTGGATTTGTGTGTATTTTTCTTTTTAATGGCTCCCTTGGCTGGAAGGCCACGTCTTAAAAGTGTTATTTCGGGCTGAGCCCCGGTGGCGCGGTGGTTGCGTGCGGGACTGCAGCCCACAGGGTTGGCGGTTCACATCCAGCAGCAGCTCTCCAGGAGCAAGGCCGGGCCTCCCACTCCCACCAGGGGGCAGTGATGCGCGCGCAAATACACACACACAGTGCTATTTTAGGTCTTCCTAGCAGCAGAGTCATAAGCCAGCTTCGGAGACACCCCACTTCCCCCCCCCCGCCCCGCCCCCGCTTCTTTTGAAGTGGAATGCACTGGGGGGCGCTGGGGATCCCCTGGGTCGCAATCGAGAGGTAAGGAGGCTGGGGCCGGGCCCCCAAACCAACCAGCCAATACCCCGACCTGCCCACTGGGAGGCCTCCTCGCCACCAGCCGAGGCCGCCTCTCCCTTTCGCAAGGTGCCGCGCGGCGTCCCCGGCCAATAACCTTGGGAGGTGAAGTTCAAGAGGGGGATGGGCCGACGAGTCGTGGCGGCGGCGGGAACCGGTGAAACCCGAGCCCGAGCCGGGTTTCGAGGCCGCCTCTCCCCTCCCCACCCCGCTGGCGCCGGGAGCCGCCGGGCGGCGCGCGGAGGCCCGCGGGTCCTCACGGCCCCCACCCGGCCGGACGCTACGTCGCCGGGGGAGGGTGGCGTCCGAAGCCCGCCTCAGCCGCCCCCACTCGCTCCTTCGGCGACCCCGGTACGCCTCCCGCGCTGCCGCCCGCCTGGCACCTCCGCCGGAAGTCCCGCCTCCACCGCTCCCCATTGGGCTCTCTGACCTCGCGGTGGGTTGGGCGCCCGGCGCCTGGAGCCCTGGGCGGCCTCTGCGAGCCGGGGCGGAGGACCCGCTCGAGGCCTGCTCAGACGCGGCGCCGGGCACGGCCGGCGGGGTCGGTGGCGTGGGGCTGGCAGCGCCGTGGCGGCGGGACGGGGGAGGGGGGGGGGGCGGGCCGAGGGACTTCCGCCGCTGGCCCCGGAAGGGGCCGCGCTACTGCTTGTGGGAGTTGTAGTTCGCCCACGTTGTGGGGGGGGGGGCGCGGCTCATGCGCGGTGCACCGAGGCTTGTTTCACATCTGTAACAACAGGTGAATTGGGCTTTTTATTCTCCCCTTTCGTGCCCCCTCGAGGAGCCTGCCGCTGTTTGAGGTGGTCGGCGCAAGCCGGTCCCGGGCCCGATCGCCGGCCCGGCGGAGAGTGGGGCGGAGAGGCGGGCGGGCCCGAGGAGCAGGCCAGGCATCATCCTAGGCCTGCCGGGGAAACCGGCCTGGCCGAGCCCTGGGCAGCCTGGGCTCGGCCTACCGTTGCCATGGAGTCGGGACGGGGGCGGGGGCCGGACCGGTCCGCTGGGGCGGGCCTCGCCGCCTGGGGCTCGGCGGGGGCCGCCGGAAAGGCCTCTTCATTGGCGCAACGACGCCCTCGCCTCTGGGGATGCTGGGTTTCCCCAAGGCAGGGCCTCTGTGGCCAGCCCCTGGAGTGCCCCGGGACCTTTGTCTGCACCCCCTCCTGCTGCTTTGACCGTTCGTCCCGAGAGAGGCCTGATGCATTCTGCCCTCCCTGGTTTGCCCCGGTTTGCATCGACCGTGTCACTGGTGGAGGCCAAAGGGTGATGTGTTCTTTGTTTGCTGGTGGGGACCTGCCCCATTTCGCAGGGGAAGACCTAATGCATGGGCAGCCTTTTGTTTGCAGGGAGCTGGAGTCCCAGGGGTCCTCCGAGCCACGAAGCCAGGAGTGTGCTGTCTAGCTGGCGCTGGGGTGGCCTCCGGGTTCACCTTCATTGCGATTTTGCAAAGCAGGGCTTGTGCCACTTTTGCGACCCGGATCCACAGGGCCTTGCCCTTCTCTGTGGCAGGTGGACAGCAGATGGCCCTGCAGCCTCTTCACCTGTTTGTGGTCGCGGCTCGTGGCCAGCGGGAGATGAGACGTGGCTTGCTGGGTTCTGTGAGGGCAGGGCCCCCCATGGTTACACGGAGTCTTGTGCTGAAATTAGCATGGGAACCTCTTAAGTGCCCTGGAAGTTTCCAAGAGGGAATTGATGGCCGTGCTCTTGATTCTTGTAGCGGTGGTGTGTGCAGGAATGTCCTACCTTTCCTTCCTGGGTTTGCGGCCCTTTTACCCGCCCGAAGCTATTTACGTTCCAAGTTTATTTGGGTTTTAGGCGGTTGTGGTCCAAAGTCTTATCAGCTATGTGGTTTCATCCCTTTTCACCCTTGAAAGGTGTTACTGTAGGTGCTTTTTTTTTTCAAATGTTATTGCACTTAGGCAATGCTGGGATATCTTGGGAGTGAGGGGGGGGGGGTAAAGTGTGGTCTAAGCTTGGGGCAGCTTTGGAGTCAGAAGATCTAAGTGAGGCATTCCCTCCAGCCAGTGCCAGCAAAGGGATCTTAGAAGCAAGGTGTGTGCGTTGTGATTCCCTTCCTTCCTCTGGAGAAGAGCATGCCTACCTCCCAGGGCGGTCGCGTGGATGCGTAAGAGATAAAAGGCCATGGAAGTAAGTCCGTGGAAGTGCTTCGCAGGCCGTCATCATGCTTTGCAACATGGAACTTTGTTACCTTCCCGTTCCAGGTGGTGTTTAGACCGCAGAAAAATAACCTGTGGAGACTGCAGCCGGTGAAACCCTTCAGTGAGGGAAAATGCGATTGTGTTCTAGTCGGGAGGGACGGGAAAAGTGGTGACTGCACCTGACAAAGGCGGAAAACTTGCGTGGTCTTGAACAGCTAGGCCGCCCCATTGTCTTCTGGTTGTCCCAGGCTTCCCTGTGGCTGTTTGCTTGGCCTTGCTTCAACTTGTGTTAGAGTTGGTGGAAACAGCCGGTTTTCCTCTAGGCTTGGGAAAGAAATAACTTTTCCGGCCCACTAGACGTGTGTTACTTTCACAATTTTCTCTTGGTTTCTGAGGGCTCTCAGGGTAGGACATCTTGCAATTTGATGTAGCTTGGGTATCCTGAAGAGAGGCCGAGGTTGCCAATGTATGTGTGTGTGTGCGCGTGCGCATGTGTTTCATGCTGCAAACGAACTTCCGTCCTTAGAGTTGATAAGTGGATTTCAGAGATGGGAGCACCTTTCCTTCCCGGTGGGGATCACCGTGTTAGTGACTTGACATTGTCCTTCCCAGGAGGAGGCCCAGCCCCGGGATGAGGAATAGCAAGGAGAGGATCCAGTTCCACTCGGAAAGGCTCCACAATTTGAGACTGCCACTGCTCTTTTAAGGTAGGTGGAGGGAGCCAGGCCCACGAAGCCGGGGAGAGCAGCAGGCTTGTGGCAGATTCACTTGGGAGTGATTTGGAACAGGGGTGTGCTCTTGAATCGCTCACTGTGGCATCTCCCCACCCCGGAATCATCCCACGGTGACTGCCCCCGGAGTGAAGTGGGGTTTCATGAGGCGAGATTTCTTGACATACTAAAATTGTACTTGCCTGTAAGTTTCAAGAGAAGGACTGAACCACCGTGGTTTTTTTTAACATCCTTGTACGTTACAAGGACGATTGCTTTTTTTCTTTTTTAACCTTCGTGAAATGTCACGGGACTTTTGGTGGCGTCGTGGTGATGTTAGGTTGCTAGCTGCAAGGTGAGCAGTTCGAAACCACCCACTGCCTCAAGAAGGAAAGATGAGGTTTGTTTTATTCCAGTAGAGCCTGCAGAAGTCCTATCCTGGAAACCTCCAGAGACAGTTCTACCCTGTCTTATAAGGTCTTTAGAAGTCAGGATCAACTCACTGACATTGAGCTTGGGTTTTTGAGTTTTTATTCAATGTCTTGAGGGCTACCAAGTATCTCTGAGAGATCCTCCTTTGAATTTTGTGCTATATTGTTTTGGTTTTTTTAGGCTGGCTCAGGAAAAGAGCCAGGAGCCCCACCTACTCAGGGACCCCCCCCACCCCCCAGCCCACTCTCAGTATAAAGTTTTTCTGAAGCACAGGCTTGTGCATTAATGTGTGAACGGACCATGATTGAGGTGATGCTACAAAGGCAGACTTGAGTTACCGCCACACAGACAATGCCTGAAAGATGGACTCTCTGGACCTCGATAGGAAAAGTTGGCCCCGACCTAGGTTAGGGGCTTTGTAAAAGCAAACTCAGGGTCTCTTTTCAAGTCATCGAACATAATCTCTTCGCAAGAAAGGATTGCTTCAAAATAAGCACTTGAGATGCTTTGGATCGCATTGTAGTTTTCCACTCGAATCGCCACTTCTACCCCTTTCGTCCTCATAACTTGGAGAGAAGGGGCCACAGAGTATACCTTCCTCAAGGAAAGTTGACCACTGTTGATCGTGTGGGGAAGTTTTCTCTCTGAGCTGCCATATCCTGGTGGCTGAGATTTGCGGCAGAGGAGGCCATCAGGGCAGACCTGCCATGGACCTGAAAGATCCTGCTTTCAGGTCAGCCCTCCAGCCCCCACCTCCTCACGATTTGAGGGGATAGCACTTAGGAGCGGGAGCGTAGGCCCCAGTGGACTCTTGCTGATACTGGGTGTTATGCTGATTTACGAAAACACTGTATCAATCTTTGCACCTCAGCCAGCGCCTTGACTTGCTGAAGAACATCCAGAAACCAGAGTTTTGAGTAATTTTTTTTGGCATCACTGCCCTCTGGTGGTCGTGGGAGCCACCCAGTGCTGCTCCTGAGAGCCGCTGCTGGATTTGAACCGCCAAGCCCGCGGGGCCACAGTCCCGCACTCAACCACTTACGCCACCGGGGCTCAGCCCCTGAGTAAGTTCTGAAGGCACATTTGTTTAATCAGAAGTGTCCCTCTCCCACATTTTCCTTGTGCTCTCTAGGCGTGTCCCCCAGTGAGATGTGTCGTGAGCAAAGGCACCCTCAGTTGAGCTTCCATTTGATATCATCTGTTATTTTCCTAAGACTGCACTCTGAAGAGCTTTTTGTTTGGAATCACTGGACAGTCACGATCTGCTTCTGTCAGTCAGATCCACTTCCGGGAACTGGAACGAGGCTTTGTGAAAGCCCAGTAAGCCAGCCTGTCCCCAAGGGCGAGCATTGGCTCCCTTTCCGGATACCACTTGCGTGAAGGGGCCCTCGAAGAAGGTCTTTTCTTCCTGGAAGTCCCGGGCAGATTTGCACGCACGGTGAGGAGGTGGAACTCTAAGTTTCCCGTGCTGAAACGTACTCCTTTCCGTTTAACCGGGTCCAGGGAGAGTTAGGTCAGAGAAAAGAAGAAAGCGCTCCGTTAGAGAGAAACAAAGTCACCCAGTAAGGACTCCAGACAGGGGCAGACCCCTCGCGTCCTTAAGACCGGAGAGCAGCAGTTGGGGCTCTCGAGTGAGCTTACTTGATCTGAGCTTCCCAACGGTGTTTCTCTGTGTTTTTATTATTATTATTTTTTTTTTATTAGGCATCACTGCCCTGGTGGTGGGAGTAGGAGGCCCAGCCTTTGCTCTTGGGAGCCGGAATCGAACCTCCATCCCAGTGGGCCGCAGTCCCGCGCACAACCACTACGCCACCGGGGCTCAGCTTTTCTCTGTGTTTTAAAGTCTTCTCTGTGTGTTCCTGGACTGGGACTGTATTAACTGCGGCCCTCTGGCCCTCCTCCTCCTCCTCCTCTTCCTCAGGATTCCAGCTTTTCCTCCTGGCCAGAAATGTTCAGCCTGGACTCATTCAGAAAAGGTAAGAGCAGGGCCTGGGCCGGTGACTTCATGCCCCTTCACCCTGCGGTGGGCACCGGGTAACCTTTCTCACCAGTGTGTCGTCCTGGGACCCCCTTCTGGGGTGAGTTCCCAAAGGCCCTGCCTGCCCTTCTCTTTCATGGTGCGTAGAGCCCTGAACCCCTCCTTGCCCAGTTCAGTTACGTACGTCTGTTCCCCCAGCCCCGGACGCCCTCTCCCACGTCAGTACGTCCATAGTCACCACCTATCGACACCGACCCTAGAGTCCAGGCCGTCTCCTCCCTGAACCTCCCCCGATTCTATCAACCGAATGCAGTCTCGCTCCTCTCCAGCTGTCCACAGCGCACCATCTCTGCTCCCTCCCTCCTTGGGTTTCGTCTCCTTCAGCTGTTCAGTCCATGACGGGATGGGCAGCTTCCCACAGGCAGGGCCGCTCATGCTCATCCCTAGCATCCATCCCACGTGGCACCGCCGTTTGCGAGCCCTGGGGGGAAGTCCCCACGCGGTCGTTCTCTTGGTGGTCCTAGAACCGGTGGCAAGGTGACGCTGGCGTTTTGATGTCGCGCCCCCCCAGCAGACAGGGCAGGGATGGCTGTGTGTGACAGGGCCAGAGGGCCTCTCACAGGAAGAGGCCGGGCCGGGCTTTGGGGGGGCCAGTGTCCAAGACTTCCCTGAGACTTCCAGGGGATCAGCAGGAAGAGGCCGGTCACTTGTGCGGAAGCCGACTCGTGACTTCCTGCCTGAGCACGTCTCAGACGTAAATGAGACTCATCACGAGCCTTCCGTGCCTGTGGGTTAAGGAGACGCTCCCGATCGTGCCTCCTCTGCCAGGTAGGATCCTCCAGGCCCAGGAATCCCTGGCCAAGGGGTGCCATCCCGGCCCCTGGCGCGGAGGCCCAGGGCGGGCTGGGTGCGCCAGGACTCGGCCACCTCAGCCTCGTTTCCACCCTGGCTGTCAGACAGCACCGCTGCGGCCCCGCTCTTGTCGGTGAGCGGTGCTGGAGAAGGGATGGCTGAGCCGGAGGTTCGTGTGGGGCCGCGCTTCTTGAGCTGAGAATGGGAGTCTCAATAACCGCCGACTTAGTGTGTGTCTGCCAAGCAGTGGGCCTGGTGGCCCGCCCCTTTTAAGGAGGAGGCCCTCCCCAGGAGAGGGTGGCTCTGTCTTTACAGTCCTGAGGGCTCGGGGATGGCCCCGTGTGGGAGTGGAGCCCGGTGGTGGGAGGCGGCAGCGTGCCTCACGGAGCAGAGGTTCTCCGGAACCAGGTGCTTCGTCCCTCTCCACTCTGCCCCTCTCAGGCTGGCACCGAGGCTTGGGCCGCCTGTCTCCATCTCCTCATGCTTCCAGCGGCCGATTCCCAGGCCCCGGCTGGGAAGATTGCTCCCAGGATCCACTGCGTGCACGCACGCCAGGAGCTTAGAGCAGGGGCCTGCTCCCCGGTGAACCCACAGTCCCCGCCATTGTCCAGTAGCTGCAGGACCTCCTCGGGTCTGCTTGGGGGCCGGGCTTTCCGCACCACCCACCCTCTCCTGGCCGTCGTCCGAAGGAGTCCCCAGCTTGACAGTGTCCCCGCAGGCCACCCTTCCGTTCTCAGCTCCCCGGCTGTTACCTGACCTCAGCACTGGGTCATGTGTGACCTCGTGCCATTTTTCGTAACTCTGGAAGGAGGTTCTGAACCTCCGCTGGACGGTCACTCTTGGGAATCTGCTCCTCTGGATGAGCCTCACGCTCCCTGGGGCGGCTCGGAGGAGCCCTGGGGCTCAGGCACCCAGCACTGGGCTCCTCACTCACAGAGCGGGCGGTTCCGACCCACCCCTGTCCTCGCCACAAGAGAGACAGCCCAGTAGGACAAAGAAAGCGTGACGAGGTCACACTGGGAGCCCCAGGGTCCGACAGGGGCCCAGCGGCGGTGTGGGGCTGTCGGACCGTCGCCTTCTTGCTTCAGGAGGTGATCGCAAACTGGCGGGTCTTTGACTGTTTTCTGTTGCGTCCGCCATACCTGGGTGTGAATGAGATCCTCCCTGCCACACAGCCGGCAACGCGGGGCGGGATTGGGTGCCCACATCAACGTTGAGCCCGCGCACTTTGTGCCAGGCCCTCTCACGGGCGCCTTCCTGCTCGCGCACGATACGTTTGCTGCCAGGCGGCACCCCCTCGGATGCCGTGAGGCCTTAGGGAACTGCTGAGGTGGGCTGCACAACTGCACTGCGTCTGATCACAGGAATCGCTGCCTGGGGAGATGCTCTGGACCCCCGAGGCAAGCCGCTCACTGGGCTGCAGACCGGGCTGGCCGGGCCGAGGCAGGGCCGGTGGGAGTCAGCTCAGAGCAGGTGCCGCTGGGCGTGTGGGAGGTTGGCTTGACGGCAGGTGCTGCCTCCCCCCTCACATTCTATTCTGAAAGTGTTCCCAAAATACTGACACGCTGAGAAAAAATGTCGCAGTGAACGCCTGCGTATGCGCTGCCCCGAGCCCCTGCAGGCACGCGCTGCCTTGTTACTGAGGCTGTGAGGGGCTTCAGACAGTTCCTGGACAGCCTATCTAGGCCACAGGTTCTCCACCTTCCCGACGCCGCCACCCTGTATACAGCTCCTCATGTGGTGACACCCCCCCCCCCCCCCCCACAACCATAACATTATTTTTGTGGCTACTTCATAAATGTCATTTGGCTACTGAGATGAATCGGGCGACCCCCTGTGGCAGGGTCGTTGGACGTCCTCCCCTCCCGCAAAGGGGTCCCGACCCACAGGTTGAGAACACTGCTCCAGGAGCTTTTTGAAGCCCCTGTACACAGCAGAACAAACGTGAGTTCCCTGGTGTCTGTGTTTGCAACGGGCACTTCCGGTTACATTCTGCAGGGGGACAGCCTTTCCTGCCCTCCTCTTCCCAGCTGGGTCTCCTGCGGGCGCCCGCTCCCTGCTGCCCTGCGCCCCAGCCTGTCTTCAGAGAGTAGTGTTCCAACTTCCCCGGGGAATGGTGGCCCCTTGATCCCCAACGGATCGCTCTTCAAAAAGGGCATTGCTTAAGGCCGCCCTTCTGTACTAGTTAGACTGAAAGCCTGGGTTTGCTTGGAGAGGACTAGGGCTAAGGACGGCTTGCTGTTTAATGATCATGCCAGGGACAGCAGAACTGGGTGGTGCTTGGCTCCCAGGACTGAACATTTTGATCAAAGGGTCTGTAGATGAAGCCCCGATCAAGTGGCGTGAGGGGAGGCAAAACAATTGTAGATTCCCCAGGACTCCAGACACCCACGCGCCATGAAGGCTGGACGTATCTCTGAAAACATTGTCTTGAGATCGCCTTCAAGCCGTGAGTAATAGCCCCCGAAGTCTCCCTAGACGCAAACCAGAGGTGAGCCTAGGAAACTCATGGAGAAGGGCCGCTTAGGGCGGTGTGCTCTTTTCAGACCGATCGACCACAGCAACTGAGGGATGAGGTGGGTTCCTGGGGTGGGGGAGGGGGGCTCTGCTGAAAGGGAAGGTGGGAGTGGCTCACACCAGGTCCAGCGAAGCAAGCTTACTGAGGGGTACCTGTAGGAACTGTGAAGCTGGGCCCATGTGTTGCCCATGTGTTATAAATAAGAAGAAAATGAAAAGAAAGGGAAACTTATCTTGGAAATAGCCCCAGCTCTTGTGGATCCGGGAAAATGTGGACTCCATCCGTGTTTGAAATTCTGGTCTGGGATGCCTCTAAAGAACCTTTGATCCATACCTTCAGTGAGGGTCGCTGGGCACCATCTAGTTCTTCTGGCCTCCTGGTGGAAGAGATGGCTGTTCTTGGAGGCAATTGGCAGCGACACTTTGCAAATCCTCTTC
>PVJH01047738.1:0-11154 GCA_004026705.1 Nesogale talazaci | reverse complement strand
AAAAAAACAAGAATCTAGAAATGAGGGACTGAGACCCAATGGCGTAGTGATTGAGTGCGGGACTGTGGCACACTGACTTGGTGGTTCAAATCCAGCAGCAGCTCTCCAGGAGCAAGGCTGGGCCTCTGACTCCCACCAGAGGGCAGTGATGCCTTAAAAAAAAAAAGAATCTAGAAACGAAAAGGCAAAATGGGGAGAGTAGAGACCTCTGAGGAGGTCAGAGGATGTAAGGGGACAGCATGGGTGCTCAACCTTCCTAAGGCCGTGATCCCTTAACACAGTTCCTCATGTGGTGGTGACCGCCCCCACCCTAAAATTACTTTTGTTGCTACTTCGTAACTATAATTTTGCTACTATATGAATCAGGTGACCCCTCTGAAAGGGTTGTTCAAGGGGTCGTGACCCACAGGTAGAGAACCGCAGGTGTACAGGGTCCTGACGGGGACCAGAACCAGGCAAGGTCTCTCTGGGGCCAGCTTTAGCTCCCCTATTCATTTAAATATGGGTAAGTTCCCACAAGTCAGGGGGTTCAAGCAGCAACTTTTTTTTTAAAGCATCAACTTAAAAAAATGGTTGTATTGGCATATAATTCATTTATAATTCAAGAGTTGAATCTTATTAAGAAAAGTTGGGCAATATCATCAAAAATCTACTTCAGAGGGCTGAGCCCCAGTGGCATAGTGGTTTTGCGCAGAACTGCGGCCCACTGGGTTGAAGGTTCAAATCCAGCAGCAAGGCTGGGCCTCCTACTCCCACCACCAGAGGGCAGTGATGCCCCCCCCAAAAATCTACTTCAGAACATTTCTTTCTTTCTTTCTTTCTTTTTTTAGGCATCACTGCCCTCAGGTGGTGGGAGAAGGAGGCCCAGCCTTTGCTCCTGGGAGCCGGAATTGAACCTCCATCCCAGTGGGCTGCAGTCCCGCGCACAACCACTACGCCACCGGGGCTCAGCCTTTTTGCTCTTTTTGTTTTTCATTTTTTTCTTTCTTGTAGTCACTGTGAGCTCCCCAATTTCCCCCCCCCCCCCAATTAAAGCACGAATTCTTCAGGACCAGTCAGAGAATGTCAGTGAACAAATATGCTTGTGGGAAGACAGCAAGCGAGGTGTGAGTAGAGGGCTCTCTAAACCCTCTCTTAAAAAAAAGGCATCTGGGCATGCTGCTGTATCAGAGGTCACCCAATTTAAAGTGCAAGGCACTCCGGCTGTTGATGGATTGAAAACAACTGAACTTGTCATTGGTCATCAGAAAAGGAGATACTGGTACAGAAATCCCACTTGGACAGCATTAACCACTTCCAGCTTTTTAGACATGAAGGAGTGTGATTTGACTCTAACAAAATCCTTCAAGAAACCCAAGGATGATACCAGGAGGCTGATATTATCACTTCCTTCCTTCTCTCTCCCACCCTTTCCCTCTCTGGGTTCTTCGCCTACATCCTTCTCCTCCTTCCTCTAACCAGACCCCCCCCCCCCCGCCACTTCCTTGTTAAGTCAACAGTCCGTACTCTGCCTTGGACGTCACCCTAAAATTGATGACGGACAAGGCAGCTGTGCACACCTAAGTGACGTCTGCTTTGGGGCAGGAGGTGGTTTCTCAGCTTTCACCAGACCAGATTTTCAGTCTGCAGCATCACCTTACTCTGCTTCCCTTCTCCCCCCACTCCCAGCCCCGAAGTTTCGAAAGGCACCCATTTCTGAGAACCGAGCCGTTTGGGGAGACTGAGCTGTGGGGGGAGATGTGTGAACCTTGCTTTTGCTTCGCTGCTGAGGAGGGCAGTTCTCAAGATAGTGAGGAGGGAACAGGCAAACAAACGGAATGCAATGCCACTGAATCAGTGTCCTCTAGGCCAGGGAGAACTGCCATGGTGACCTTCTGAGACGGTAACCATTGATGGGAAAGGGAAACCTGGCCTTTCTCCCAAAGGGGGGCTGGTGGTTTCAAAGGGGTGACTTTGCAGCAGGAGGCTGCTTGGGAGGGGACACAACTGGGCAGGGCAGGGTGGGGCAAGCGATTGGTCCACATGTGACCAAGAGACTTCCCTCCGGGGTCAGCACGTAGAATGGTCATTGGAGGAGCAGTCGAGATTCCCGGTTTGGATTTTCTTCACCAGATTGTGGGGATTTCCTTTTGGTTAGAGGCCAGAGGGGAAGTCTTAGTTCCAAACCAGCTGTCTCAAATATAGACTGTGACTTGTTAATGGGTCGTACAATAATTTTAGTTGGTCTGACTAGCATTTCTTAGAAAATGCTGAGATTAGAAAAGAATGGGAAAGACCAGTCTGCACTCCATGCAGTAAAGGGCCAGGTGATCTGGGGAAATGGTTATTTTCTGCACACACACTTACACACGCTTTTGTGAGATTGCTCAGCATTCTGAGACATGCATTTTGGTGTTAGAGAGTCTGAACTGGAGTCACAGGTATGTCTGACGTGCACAGTCACCTCTTTGTACTCCAACCACCTCGTCTGCAACAGGGCAGTAACATCTTTATCGACCTCACTGAGTCACGGTGCATATTGGCTATGATAAAACGCACAAAGCACTTGGAAAAGTATTGAGGAGAGGGGAGCTCCAGTTACCACGGGCCGCAGACACATTCTGGAAGTCTTTGTTTCCTGGGGCAGCAGTAACAAAGTACCACAGTCAAGGTGTTTAAAACAACAGAAATGTATACTGCACAGATATGGAGTCCAACCCAACCCCATGCCATCCAGTACAAAGTCATGGCCCGTGCGCTGTCTGAAGATGGGTCTCTTACCACCCACCATCTAGTGGTCATTGGCTTTTCGGGGTGCTCCCTGCATTGTAGCTGCATTACTCCAATCTCTGCCTTTGTCCTCAGAGGACCACTCTGTCTGTGTCTCTGGTCTATAAGAGAAATTATTTTATTTTATTTTGTAGACATTACTCATCTAGGATCAGGGCTTACTGTACTGCACTATGCTCACATGTTCATTTGATTAATAACGTCTTTATGTTTACCTATCTAAAGGTTCCCTCAAGTCAAGTGTTCAAACACCAACCCTTCAGGGGAGCTTTGAAAGAAAGTAGGAGTTAGGATTTCCACAGCTCTTTTTAGGGGGTGTAAGTGAACCCCCTGGTCTAGAAGACTGTTCCTCTGACCCTGGCTGATGTCTCACTCCCAGAGATGGAGACCCTCAGAGCAGTTCTCATGTGCTCCTTGCTGGGAATTGGCCAACCCAACTTTCCTTCCCTTTGCCGGGCCACAAAGACGGCATCCCTGGAGCAAGCAGGGAGGATGAGAGGGTTCAAGGACAGGGCCTGGGGAGGAAACTCTTACCTCAGGCCTCCAGAGAACAATGGGCCCTTCCCCCCTGGGAGAGCTGCTGAGTCCACAGATCTTCGGAACAGAAATCGCTGCTCCATAGACGCCCCTCCCCACCGCCTCAGTCTACCGCCCGTCCCCTCTTCCCACCTTCACAGAATTCAGGCTCCTACAAGGCTGAGTGAACTACAGCTTTGCCCTGTTTCAAGTCTTAAGTCAGGATGGAAAGATGACTCTTTTTGGCAGGAGAGGAAGAAACTGCTTTAGTTATCAGCAGACCTGGCAGGAGGCCAGGCACCCCGGGAGTCACAGACTGGGATGAGAATGCCACCTTTTCCACACCCAGGGCCACAGCCATTCCTGGAAGAGCCTGGGACCAGCCCTCTTCATCTCCCCTCCCCCATCTCAGCACAGCAGCGGCTGAGCGCCCTTTGTTATGGCAGGAAACCTGGGTATCCTGTGAAGGCCTCTGTGACATGAAGGGCTGTGATTGGAGGGTGGCTGGGTACTTTATGAAAGTTCGCAAAAGGGAATTGGGCTGAATTGTTACTGGTCGCCATTAAGGCCATGGTGAGCCCTGGGTGCAAAACAAAATGCAGTCTCCATAGACTTCTCTATCCTTTTGGAAGTGGATTGCCGGCTGGGTAACGACATTTGTACCATGCAGGGACTCTATAGGAGCCCTGATGATGGAGGGATTACCAATTGGATGGCTAACTGCAAGGTCAGAAGTTCGAAACCATCAACCACACTGTGGGAAAAAATGAGGCATTCAACTCCTGTAAAGAATTACAGTTTCGGGGCTGAGCCCCGGTGGCATAGTGGTTGTGCGCGGGACCGCAGCCCACTGGGACGGAGGTTCAATTCCAGCAGTGGGGCTGGGCCTCCTACTCCCACCACAGGAGAGCAGTGATGCGCCCCCCCCCCAAAAAAAAAAAAAAAAAAAGAATTACAGTTTCAGAAACCCACAGGAGTCGCCCCACCCTGTCTTCTAGGGTTGTTATGAGACAGAATTGAGTTCTTTGAGGGGCTCTCTGAGGGGTGCTAGTGGCACTCTGGGGTAAGTGTTGGACTGCTCACCGCAAAGTCGGTTGATGGTTCATACCACCAACTTCTGAGAAAGAGGAAGCTGTCTGCTTGTATAAAGTCTTACAGTTCTGGGTCACTCTGAGTCTGTCCCCTCTTCCCACTTCACAGAATTCAGGCTCCTACAAGACACTCTGAATCTGTGGCATGAAGGGCTGTTATTTGAGGGTGGCTGGGTACTTTATGAAAGTTCGCAAAAGGGAATTGGGCTGAATTGTTACTGGTTGCCATTAAGGCCATGGTGAGCCTTGGCAGTGTTTCCTTTCTAGGAACTGCTTCTGGGTACAAAACAGATCCCAACACCTGGAGTTTAAGGAGAATGGTGATGAAGTCTTGAACAGGAAAGGACAAGACTCAGATACATCATCATCATTGAGGAAGACCATGTGCAGGCGTGTGTAAGAGCCTCCAAGGCACCGCAGAGATCCAGAGACTTACAGAGGGCAGGCGAGGGCGAAGGGGCTGTCACAAGGTCAATACAGGCGCAGGGCGGGCTCCCGGCGGCGGAGGAATGGGACCACAATCGTGACTCACAGATCAGGTTCGCGCCACATGCGGTCAAGGCGCTCTGGCCGAGGCAGTCAGGAGGTGACTCCCGACTCCAGTTTCCATCAAGGCCAAACCCAGGTGAGTCTCCAAGGACATTGCTTCTCCCAGGACTGCCCAGCAACTCTCCATCTCCCTCTGTCCTGGCCTGCGGGCAACCCCACTCCGTGGCCGTGCGTGGCCAGAACAAGTGGATCGATGGATCTAGAACTTGACTGTAAACCGTAGCCTTTGGCAAACGTCATCCTCAGAAACTGAAGCTCTCATGCTGGCCTCTCTGTAGCCCCACAAAGAGTCACAGTCAGATACCGTCCGCCGCCGCCGGGGTCCCGTGGGAAGAAGCCCTTCAAGCAGCGCTGCTCCTCCGAACACAGAGAGGAAGAATCCCGGTGACCACAGAAAGGGACCCGGGGAGAAGCGGCTTCCTGCCCTGGATCAAGCCACGTGCCTGGTCCCCAAGTCCATCAACCCGTCAAGACCTCCAGAAAGGGGATCGCCAGGCCTGCTTGCTGCAGCCCGCGTTTGTTTTTCTCCTGGTGGTGGGTGGGCGGGATAGTGATCCCACCCCCAAACCTGGTCTCCACAACTGGCCAGACCCCCCTCCCCCAGCAGTGGAGGTTAGCCCCAGGGGGTCGGGGGCCACTCCCGAGTGTGAGGCCTTCGGCTTCAGCTAGCTCTTATTTAACTCGGGCTCTCTCGTGGTCAGATGTTCGGTTTACACAAAAAGTGCTTTGCATTTTAAGTTGCCAGTAAAATTTTTTAAAGAGTGACTTGTTCAGAAGCCCACAGGGCAGTTCTACTCCTGTCCTATAGGGTCCCTGTGAGTCGATGGCCGTGATTGTGGGCTTTAGAACAAGACACCACGTCCCGTCGAGCTGTGTGATCCAGCACACTTGGCCAGCAAGCACTGTGCGTGTGCAGAGGCGCTTAGCTCTGGGCCTTTGGCCGGGGGCCCAAGCCCCTGAGTGGGGGAGAGGGGGAAGAATCCAGATGTCTAGTGATTGGGCTGCTTAGATTTCTCACCCTGCTTCTGCTGCTGCATCAATAGAACCATGGAAATCGTGTTCATGCAAAGCGGGTGGTGACTGGAGCAGCTTGGCGAAGGAAAGCAAACCCATGAGAAATAAGCCGAAGTGCAAGCCAAAGTGTTTACTGAGGCGCAGGAAGACACACTTGTTCACTGAGTACCAGGGCCTGGGAACACACACTTGTTCACTGAGTACCAGGGCCCGGGAAGACAGAGAAGACTTCATGCATCAAACCCGCTGCCACCAGCAACAGGGTGAGGAGTGCTTTGTGATAGGGCGAAGAGGTTTCTGGAGCAGGCTGGCCCGCGCAGACTTCTCTTTGCGTGGCTGGGCAAGTTATCTGCGTTTGGGCCTTCAGGAGGAAATGGGTTCATCTTAACTTCTAAGGGGAAACAGCAAGGGCTTATACGTTCGCCATGCATTCTAACAGAATCACAAGATGTAAACACAAGGGGAGAGGAATACTGCTGCCTCAGCTAAATCCTGCCACCCAGAGGGTATGGACAGTCCCAGGAGAAAGTGGGGGGTGAGGGGCAGAGGGCCTGGGAGGTGAGAAGGACATTAGACTCGTTCTTTGGCAAGCTGATCTCACCTCCTGCTAATGCTTTATAACACCTGAGCGTCATCGCTCCAAGCCTCAGGCCTGTGACTCAGGGCCAGGGCCCGCTTGGAGAGCACACCGTCTCTGTAGCCCAGGCCTGGACGCAAGCTCAGGGATCTCATCCCTCCAGGAGAGATCAGCCTGGGGAAGGGGGGTGTGGCACTTGAGGGGTCTGCCCAAGAGCCTGCTCTCAGGACTTTCCCTGTGCGGGTCCCTTACAAAGTGGCCAGGGGCCTGCCGCCCTAACATGCTGGCTGCATCCTTTCCGGTGTTCGCACCCGCTGTCCGTGTGACCAGAGGGCCAATCAGTTCACCTCTCCGAGCCTGTTTCCCCACCCACAGAGTGAGGCTGGTGGTAACGAAAACCTCAAAGGGTTGTACAAAAGAAGACTTAAAAAAGAGAGGGGCGGGGGGGGGGGGCTGAGTCCCGGTGGCGTAGTGGTTGTGCGCGGGACTGCGGCCCACTGGGACGGAGGTTCAATTCCAGCAGTGGGGCTGGGCCTCCTACTCCCACCACCGGAGAGCAGTGATGCCCAAAAAAAGAAAAGAGAGAGAGAGAGAGAGAGAGAGAGAGAGAGAGAGAGAGAGAGAAACCAAACCCAAACAAGAGAACTGAAAAAGAAAAGAAAACACACCCCCAAAAAACTCGACGGCCATGGAGTCCATCCCAGCTCAGAGTCAGCCCGCCCCACAGGGATCCGGTGGGTTCTGAGGAGCGGCAGCCCCAGTTGAGCCTCCACCCTCGAAGCGAGCAGTTCCAGATTCGCCCAGCTTCCAGCTCCAGGGCACAGGTCAGCTCTCCCTGTGCCCCCAGAGGGTCACTTCCGTTTCTCAGCAGGGTGAGCAGCCAGTGGTCCAAGAGAGCTTTTTTCCAGGGGGAGATTCTGCTGGATACTCAGTTTTCACACTTTTTCTTTTCTTTTTTTCTTCCTAATCCTAACCCTACCCTTAACCCTTACAGTTTCCACACTTTGGGGTCTGAGAAAGCCTTTATACTCTTTTTTGGTTTTTTTGTTTGTTTGTTTTGGGGGCATCACTGCCCTCCGGTGGTGGGAGTAGGAGGCCCAGCCTTGCTGCTGGATTTGAACCTCCAACCTAGTGGGCCGCAGTCCTGTGCACAACCACTACGCCACCGGGGCTCAGCCCAGCCCTGATACTCTTATGAACTAATAAGGACTTCAAAGAGCTGGTGTTGATGTGGATTATATCCATCCAATGTTTATCATATTAGAAATCAACCCTGAACATTAAAATTATATTTATTAATTGAAATTAATAAAATTAAGCTATGCACATTGGCATAATGACATTTTTTACAAATAAAAGAACTTTGCAAAATACAATTAGGAAAAAGGCAGCATAATTTTCCATTTTGGGTAACTCTCTCTCGTGTTGGGTTTCTCGCTCTGCTCTGCTTTCCGTGGTTGTGCGGGAGGGCCAGGGAGGAAATCTGACCTTTCTCAGGCTGACAGCTGAAAAGGAGGGGGTGTCATGGGATAACTGTGGCTACCCTTCAAAGACGGCACCCAAACTGTGACAGCTTTTCTAAAACTGAGTTGCAATGTGGACTTTGAAGTCATATCAATACACTTCACGCTGCATTCGATGAAACCCATTGGTTCGCTTTGTATTTTGAAAGGTTTTTTTTGGCTGAGTCCTGGTGGCGTAGTGGTTGAGTGCGGGACTGCAGCCCATAGGCTTGGCGGTTCAAGTCCAGGGGCAGCTCTCCAGGAGCAAGGCTGGGTAGCTCCGACGACCACCAGAGGGCAGTGATGCCACATACACACACACACACACACACACACACACACACCCCAAAAAAAGAAAGTCTTTTTGGCCTAAGTCTGATTTTGTCACATCTGGAAAATATCGGTTCCTTAAGTGGTTATCAGTCTTTCAAATGTTGACATTTTTCATCTGTCTTATCAAAAATCACCTTTGTTAAATATTGCCACTGATCTTATGAGAAAAATCTTAAAGTCCTGGAATATGATCATCCTCATAGTGATTAATGCAAAATTCCCGGAATTCTAACTTGATTGAAAGCTTGCATTTTGTCACTGGCAACAAACACTGACCGTTGTTGCCTTTGAAGTGCCCAAATGGCTCACTTTGCTCACTTGTGAGAAAACGAACTTTGATAATCATGATTTCTCTGTCATATTTTTTCCTTCATACTAACATGGCCCTTCACAGAAAAAGCCGTCTGTGCAGCCTGAGACGGCATCTCCCCATTGCTTCCCTTGAAGCCACCACCACCGCGCAGCCATGCAAAGCCTTAGAGACACAGAGGGGAGGCAGAGGGAGGCTCTCCAGCCGGGATTTGGTACAATTCATTCTAATCCTTTTCTGTGGACATTCTTCAGGGGAAATGGCTCTTTTCCTTCTTCCTAAGAAGGAGTGGGTGGTGAATATTACCGTGAGTACGTCTAGCACAATGATGACCCCTACAGCTTTCCGCTGTGATTCACCTTAAGACAGCATCGCTGTGAGGGGCTGAGCCCCAGTGGCATAGTGGTTGTGCGTGGGACTGCGGCCTACTGGCTTAGTGGTTCAAATCCAGCAGCAGCTCTCCAGGAGCAAGGCTGGGCCTCCTACTCACACCAGAGGGCAGTGATGCCCCCCCCCCCCAAATAATAATACAAAAAGACAGCATCGGTGTGACTTGATGGCAGTGAGTCTGTTTGGGGGTGTGTTCCCACCCTCAGTGCAAATGTCAACAGAGTGGACAAGGTAAACAGCAACATCAGGCTATTTTGAAGATAGCATTGACCTCCGGGATCCCTGCCAGGGACCTTGGGAACAGGACTGAGAGCGGGCCTGTGCATCTTGCTTGACGGCTCCCTGGTCTAGGCCCTAACTCTGACACCCTCCATTCCGCCAGGGCACTCCACTGCTCTGCGGGGCTCAACAATCCATTGCCGCGACCACATGGGACTCACAGACAAATGTGATGAGTGAAGGCTATTCCCGTGAAGGCTTACACCGCCCCCCCCGCCCCTCGAGTGTTGCTCAGAGCTGGGAGAGACTCAGTGGCACTTGAGCGGGTGAGTCAATTAAGAAACTTAACAGGGGACAACAATCCAGCATCAGTGCATTAAGGATACAGTCCTTGGTCCACAGCAACATCTCCCTCAGCCAGCAGTCAAGGCTCTCTGGTCCTCAGCCTTTCAGCCACAGGGTCCTTTGGCCTCTGTCTCTGGGCCAGGAAGGCAGTTCGCTGCTCGGTCTCGCCGTCTCATGGTCTCGGGGCTGCTTCTCTGTTCTGTCTCATGGTCTCCTTGCTTCAACCTCTGGTCTCAGCTTAGCTCCTCTGCTTCCTCCCTTGGTCTCCGTGCTGCAGCCTCGGGGGCTTCTGGCCTGGGTCTCTGGCACCTCGGAGGTCTCCCTGTGCTCCTTTGGTGGCTCTCCTTTCACGCTCCTGGCATTCCTCTCTGTCCTTCAGAGACGGACCAGCAGCCGGCGCACAGAGGCGAGGCTTTGGCGGGAGCGCGGTGTTTGTCTTTCAGCAGCCATATCCCCCAAGAAAACAAAGGATGGTGACTTGGTTCACACCTCTGACAAGGAGTGCCTCAGAGTACATCTCATTTTCATCTTGTCTGTTAGCATAGCGGAGAACGCTTTCCAAAATGGAATTAGAAACAAGGACCTAGAGGATTGGGTTTATATGACGAGAAGGGCCATAGTCACTGACGGCATCTCCAGCGTGTGCCAAAAAGTCAGAGAGGTAAGTACCTTCACCACCACTCCATGAAAAAGATACTGATGTTGTTTCCATTTTACAAAGGGGGAACCTGAGTTTGCAACGACAAGCAGGGCATTGCCCAGGCTCGTGCCATCGTGAGGAAGAATCAGGCTTTAGGCAGGTCAACCCGCGCCCCACCTGCATCCCCCTACCTGCCCTGCGGACCTTGTCCACTACTGAGGGTTTGTCTTCTTCCCGCTCCACCTGCAGATAAGATCCTGGTCCACTGCGCCATGGGCCGCAGCCGGTCGGCGACCCTGGTCCTGGCTTTCCTGATGATCCACAGGAATATGACCCTGGTGGACGCCATCCAGCAAGTGGCCAAGAACCGCTGTGTCCTTCCCAACCGGGGATTTGTGAAGCAGCTCCGAGAACTTGACAAGCAGCTGGTGCAGGCGCGGCAAGAGGCCCTGCAGGCGGCCAGCCAGGGAGAAGACCCGTGAGGAGCAGCTGTGGGCCCCCCCGTCCTTCGGAGAGCCGAGGCATCCCCGGACTCGTCCATCCCAGAGAAGGCACCGGAAAATCAGAGCGCGAATTCCTCCAAAGACCCCTTAAGCTTCCCTAGGGTGCACCGGTGAACAGAAAGGCTTTGAAACTGCCTCTTGGCTTCCAAGTGAAGTTGGGGAGAAAGGTCCCCTTGCAGAATCGAGGACAGAGGAGTGCAGGGCTCCGCACAGAGACGAAGGCTGGTGTGTTTTGTTTTTATAATGTTTTGTTTTGAAAGATGGAAACAAAATGGATTTTGAAATATATAGGCATGGTGCTGTGATTAAACATTTGGCTATGTGTGAAGGTCACTTTCTTATAAAAATAATTTTGAAATGGAAGTAATCTTTTTCTTAACCTACAGATACCATGGC
>PVJH01047737.1:0-11158 GCA_004026705.1 Nesogale talazaci | reverse complement strand
AGGGGTGGGCACAGGGGTAGAGGTAGAGGTAGAGGCAGGGGTGGGGGGTGGGCAGGGCAGGAAAGGTGGTTGTGCCTGCAGCGGCCACACTGAGTGGGGCCATCTCTGGGAAAGGACTGTGTGGCCCCACACTTTCTCCCAGCACCCCAGAGAAGGGCGATTATGACCCCTCTTGGAAAAGAAAAAGGGGCACGTGGGACAGCAGTCAAGTGGGCACAGGGCACATAAACTGGGGGTGGGGTTTAAATTTGTCTCCATAAGGATGGAGCTGCCTCCAGAAAGGCTGCTTGGTGGCCCTCATTAAAGGACAAAGTAAATGGGATTTAATTTTTCTGCCTCTGCGAGTCTTTTCACATCTCTGCGTTTCTAAATCACACCACGTGCCCACTTCTCCAGGGAGAAAAATGTCACTGCAACAGGGAACCCGGGTGGGGTCTGGCGGTGGGGGTCTCCACGGGCCAGCCTTGAGGTGGAACTGAGGTGGGGTGGGCGGGCCGTACCTCTGGCAGCTGGAGGACATCTCTGGAAGAGGGTGAGGGGCCAGACAGGGGCGTGTGAGCCCCCCCCCCCCGCCCCCTCTCATCCAGCGAGGAAGCCTATTCAGCTTGGCTGCTGGAAGCTTGGAGCTTATAATGATGAGGGAGTGAAATGTCAGTGGGGCCGGCTTCAATCAGAGCTGTTGGAAATGAGCCTGGCAGGTTGGCGCTGCAGGTGAGCGCTGCTCCAAGAGAGGGGCGGGGGAGCGGACGCTGACAGCTCTCGGGTGGGGGTGGGGGAAGCTCCCAGGAAGACATCAAGGCTGGATCCTGGGGGTGGGGTGTGGGGGAGGGTGGGGGCGGTGATCCACCTGGAGAGAGATGTTCACTGGTTTTGTGGTCTCAGCTTTTCTTGGTATTTTTTTTTTCTTTTTAAGTGAACTCTCCAGTTTCGTTTGCAAGGAGAAAAGCTCGGGCCACAGTCGGCTGCCTGTCCTGCGGGGCTGGGGCCTGCCGATGGGCTGCGGGATACCAGCCTTACTCAGCATGCCCTGGGTATGTGGATGGCTTGCTGGTTTCCTCCGCCCAGCCACTGGGCCTTCTGCAGAAGCCCGGGCCAGGTCCTCTGGGCCCTCAAACCTTGTGTCCCGCAGTGCCACCGTGCCCTGGGAACGTGTGGGAGGTGCAATGCAGGTCCCCACACAGGCAGCAAACCGTGGCCTCTGAGTCAGGGTCCGGGTCCATCGTCATGACTGACACAGGGAAGGGCTCCACAAGCCTCACCGTGCCTCTCCCGGCTACAGGACTGTTGGTTAGGGCCCAGGGGCCGGGCGGGTCCAGTTTGTCTCATGACAAACCCACCCCAAAGTGTTGATCCAGTCCACCCCACACTTCACTTGACACCTACTGGTGTCTCCTCCTGTGACTCCCGAGCTGGCCTCTGAAGGTGTGAGATAGAGCAGGTCTCAGGGGCTGGGGGCCAGCATGGGCAGGGATTTGAGAGGGCTCAGAAGCCCCAGAGGAGGGTCTGGGAGTAGCAGAAAGCAGGCACCTTGCCTGGGGAGGGATAGCTGGTCTTTTTTTTTTTGCTGCATATATATTTTTTAATCCAGAGCGAATCACCAGCCATGCGCCATAAATCCTTATTTTGATACTCCCCAAAAGAGTCACCTGGAAAACCTGCTTTCTGTGACACAGTGCAGACGACACGGCCGTATGTCCTAGAGAGGAATACCTTTGCAAGCCATCATAGATGTGACACCCCTAGGGCATTTCCCCAGTCCTTACCGTCATCGTATGGCACAGTGCGATCGCTGTGTGACAACCCAGCGTGGGAGTCAGCGCAGAAGCAAGCATACCCAAGGAGAGGGCCATAGTCTAACCCTGTCAGACAGTTAACGGTTCCAACTTAGTCATCGAATCTAAACCACTGGGTTCATTAAAACAGGTCCCCCATACCTGGCAGTATCTGATATAACTTTTTAAATAAATCATTTTATTGGGGGCTCATCCAACTCTTATCACAATCAATACATACATAATTGTTTGCAGCCCACATTTGCACATTTGTTGCCATCATCATTCTCGAAACATCCTCCTTCCACTTAGGCCCCTGGTATCAGCTCCCCATAGTTCCCCTCCCTCCTAATTCCTCTTCCCCCATGAACCCCTAATAATTTACAAACTGTTATTATTTTGTCATGTCGCACACTTCCGATGTGTCCCTTTACCCACTTCCCTGTTGTCCATATACCAGGGAGGAGGTCATATGAAGATCCCTGCAATTAGTTCCCCCTTTCTATTCCACCTTCCTTCCAACCTGCCGGTATCACCACTCTCACCACTGGTTCTGAAGGGATCATCTGTCCTGAATTCCCCACGTTTCCAGCTCCAGTGTACTTCTCCTGGTGTAGCTGGATTGGCAAGGTAGAACTGGGATCATGACAGTGGGTGGGAGGAAGCGTTTAAGAACTAGAGGGAAGTTGCGTTGGTTTAACTTTTACTTAACACAAAGCTGGCATCTGGTCTTGAGAACAGCCTGTGGACACCGTGCGGTCTGTGGCCAGGGTGCACTTCAGTTTCATGAGAGGGTGTGGGTTGGTGGGTCCACAGCGGGAAGTTGAGGTGGGTTTTATTTTGGGATTGAGTGTGCCCACTTGGATGTATTTCTCTCAAATAATTCCGTAAACCCCCAAAGGTTTCCTTCCTCCCACAGCTCTGGCGGTGGGAGGCACCCATTCAATGACATGAAATGGCTGTCATGAATCTGCAATGATACTCGAGGACATTCTCTTCTGTTCGCCATGTGCTGAAGCATTTCACAGGTTGTTAGACACCCCCTCTCCCCCCCGCTTAGCACTCTTGGAACTCCGGGAGAGGAGACGGCCCCCGTCGAGTCCCAGAGAAGCTGTCAGCTGTTCTATGCAGGGGGGCGGGGGCATCTCACCTGATGCCCCAGCGTGCCACCACATCTGCTCCTCGGGTGGAAATACCCCCTTCTTCCTTGCCAGAGCCGGGGGCTCTCACGTCAGGCTGCGCATCTGTAGGAACCTCGCATCCGGTCCGTGTGGCAGCTGGGCTGGCCGTGCAGGCGTGGCGGGACGGGCAGCTGTGCCCGGCTGCGTTCTGGACAGAGGTCGCGCCACGCTCTCAGGCGTCGTCTCCGAGGGGTGTCTCCATCACACCGGAGACACGCGTGGGCGCGTTTCCTTCGGCAGTTTCCCAGTACAGTGCCTTGGAGGAAGAAGATGCCTGGCTCTCGTCTCACAAAGGTCCGGCGCCAGCCCAGAGATTTGTCCCCTGGGACTTTCCCCAGAGACTCCCAAGTCTCCCTCTGTCTCTCTTGTGGACGCAGCTCCCGCTCGGCTTCCCTGGGTACCCTTGTAACCCGGCTGCCGTTCTGCAAAGCGAATGGCAGACAGGCAGCACCTGGCAGGGCTCTTCCAGCCTCCTTGTGTCACCCTTTGACGAGTTCCATCTTCTCTGGCTTTAACTCTCCCGCGCTGAGAGGGGAGGGGACGCTGCCCCCCCTCATCTGCAGACTTTGCTTCTCTGCATGGCCCAGTGCCACAGGCCGCAGAGTCCGAGACGGTTTCTGCAGAGGTGGGGCCCGGCTGGTCTCCTCCTGGAAGCTGAGGTTTGGCTCTGCCAGATGAAAAAAAAAAGGAGAGGGATGTGGTGAGACAAGGGGGTCTGCTTCGACCCGTATGGCAGCCCCAGAGTCAACTGCACCCTCACAGCCTTCCTTTGTGTCTGCAAGGCTCAAAGTGATCGCATGGTCCAAGGTGGGCTGTGGGGCCCAGCCGTCTCCTGTGAGTTCCAGGCAGGAAACAGCGGTGAAGTGGGGAGGGATGGGAGAAGGACGACCTCTCCCAGCAGTGCAGCCTCCTTGATAACGATTTCTCAGAACCTGGTTCACCCAGCGGCATCCGGGGACATTTACTGGCCTCCCAGCTGCATCTGGGTGCATCACTGACCAAATGACATGGCCATCAGTTAGTAAGGGGGGAGAAGGGAAGGTGGCTTTTGGTGGGTGGGGGGTGGGGGTGGGGCAGCAATACAGCCTTCGCCACGTCGTCCCCTGTGAAGGGGGACGTGTCCTGGCAGAGCTTCCGGACACGGTGATGTCCGCTAGTGGCTGCTCTGACCTCCTCCTACTCTGAGTACCCGCTTCTCTCTGCTCTGGCTCCTTCTGCTCCCCCAGATCTGGCCGTGGGGTGGGGGACAGCGTCATGCATAGAGCAGTTATGTGTGGGCCGAGACAGACGGTGAGGACTTTGTAGGGCGGGCCTGGGTGGGTCCCTGGCCCTCGCCAAGCCCCCCGTTTCTTCATTTGTAAAATGAGTGTGGGGAAGGAGGGAGAGAAGGCGCTGAGCCCTGAGCCCTGAGCCCGGCGAGGCCCTTCTTGCTACCATCTCCCATCAGGTTCTGTCGCTGCTCTGGGTTTTGCAGGCACCATCAGCCAGGGGCCGCCCTCTCTCTTCCTGGGCCATCCGCACACAGTCAAGAGTCTATGCTACCCCCTACTGTGTGGTGCTCGGGAGACTGCCACCAAAGCAGACGAACATTCGTGCCCTGGGCGCTGACGTTCTGTGGGGAGAAGCCTGCCCTGCTGGAGGAGACCCTCTGGCCCGGCCACTCTCCTGGGGCCTGACGTAGAAGCCCTGTGGGAGCTAATCCCTGCCAGGCATGGCCTCTCCCACATGCCCTCTGGACTCTGAGCCTTTGGGCACTTGGCTGATGAAAGGTGCCGAGAGGCAGATCTTTAAGCCTCCGTGTTTCTCAGATTCGCCAGCCCCTGATCTCACTTTGGGTGAAAGACCCGACTTTCTACTCCTGTATGGAGTCAGAAACCCACAGGGGCAGGCCCACCCTCTCCTACCTGGGTCTCTGCGAGTCCCCCTGGATCTGATGGCAATGAGTTTAGGGGACTTGTTTGGGGGCCCATTTCACTGGGACAAGTGCCCGGAGGGGTCATATGTTTCCTCTCTCAGGAAGGATGTTGACTCCTGGCAGGAACCTTTTAGCAACAGCGTTCCCACGCAGGGGCAGACACATAGCCTTTCTGGGGTCACAGACCTCCCAGAGAACCCCCAAACACATGCCCAGTGGGGGACGATTTGACACACAGTCTCTGGGCCTGTCCTTAGAACTCCAGGGCCTCTGTGGATGTTGGCAGAGAACCCTCCTTCATGATCTCAGCAGCGATGCCTTCCTGGTGGAACCTAGCTGAGACTCCAGCAGGCAGATGGGGCTGGGCCCTCAAGCTCCTGGGGGGTCCCACTGTGCAGGTCCTCTTGCCTGCTCCTTGTGGGTGGCCCGCACAGAGCAAAGACGCGGGTCATGGCAGGAAGAGGAGGCAGGTGTTAAGGAGATTGCACCCGACAGAGACTGCCTTTTGTCCCTTCTGCGTGTGCGACTGTGAGCGGTGGGGACGGGCCCTCGCCTGTAGAAGTCCGGGTGTGAGGAGACGACTCCCCAGGCCCCCTTTCCAACTCGGATGACCCACGGCGGCTCGCTTACTTGCTCACCAGGGCCAGGAGAGCATGGGCCTTGGCCTCGTGGGGCCCTGGTCCTGGGGTTCCACCTGCTAATGGGCTTCTCTTCTGCCCCTCTCTCTCTCGTGTGCAGACGAGAGATAAAAATGGGGTCAGAGCATCGCTGTCAAAAAGAGTAAAAAACATGACTGTCATATAAACACAGAGCGATCCTGTGCTCGGCACGCACTTACCTCCTGATGCGGGCACTGCAGGGCGGCAGCGTTGGCACGAGCAGTTAGGAACGGAGCCGAGCGCTCACCGTCCATGAAAGGCACAGTGCTGCATTAATGACGGCCACAGGCGAAGCTGGTCCCGTCCGGCAGGGCAAGCCGCAGACCCTGGAGGTTGTCTTCTCGACCAGATGGTGGCCATCGGGACTCTGCCACACAAAAGGCGTGAACAGGGAGGACAGCTCCAGGCTAGGACAGGTGTTTGCTAGGACAGATGCCAGTTGGGGCACCGAGGGGACAGGGTAGGGGGTGTCTTCGTTGTGCCTGACTCCCAGGCGCCGTTGGGTCGTGGTTCTTGACAGCACCAGTGTCCCACCTGGCTCCGGGTCTGGCACACAGCAAGGTGCCCGAAAATGGCAATCGGCAGACATCTCTGGATGTCCAACGCATTTCCAGATGCAGTCTCCCTCCGGGCGCTCGAGCACAGGGAAGGCTCTGTCGCAGGAGGCCAGCCTGGCCGGTCCCTGTAAGCAGTCGTGAGTGGACAGTTCATGTAGTGAGACCCCCAGATGCTGGCTGGGAAGACCTCCAAGGAGGTTCTTTTCCAGGCAAGAGGAACGACGCAGGGGCGGTGCGGGGGACGCGTCTGAGCAGGGCCACGGCGGCCGCAGCTGCACAGTGTCATCTGGAGTGGCACGTGAAAATCAAGCTGTGCTTCAGCGCTGTTGTGCTTCCAATTTAGGGCTCGGCTTCTGCCAGAGACGGAGTCTCACTGATGGGGATAGGCCGTGCAGTGACGTCACCACGGGGCACCCAACTGTCTTCCCAACGTGGGTGAAAGGTTGTCAGAGGAAGCCAGCCGCCGACATTAACGTCACGGGTCCGGGTGGGCGCAATTGCACAGCGATAATGGATTTGAATTATGGTAAAGTCATAGAGAGCACGAGAAAGAGAGAAATAATGGAGTCAGACACATTTCCTGGTTAGCATGCTCACCTCAGCCCCGCCTGGTGGTCAACGTGGAGCGAGAGTAAGAGAGAGATTTATTTTTGATCGAGGCTTATATAACCTTTTGAGGGACATGTGAGCCCTGTAATTTACAGATAAAGACATGCCATAAGAAGAGGTTATCCTAATGGCTATTCAGTAACGAGGGGGATGATCTAGGGGAACACATGGGACAGTAAAGGGGGTGAAGTGACAACGGCTGACCCCAGACTCGTGGATGAAATAGGGCAGGTTTGTCTAGTTCTTGGATTCTTCAGCGATCAATTAACAGTAGTGTGTGAACTTTGCCCAGTGGGGACCAAGCTAGTGGTTAACAGGCTTCAGGGAGAAGGAATCTATTGTGACATAACAGGAGGGGGTGGGCCCTGCAGTCAGCGGTCTGGCAGGCTGGAACCTTCAGGGAGAACAACTTCTGACTCTCCTCCCCCCACCCCCCAGATGCTGACAAATGGTCACCAATATTTTGCTTACTATTTTGGAGGAGATATAGTTGTGGAAAAGTCCTATCTTCCTCTGACAAAAGGTTCCAAATACGTGGCAATGGTTCTTCCTCCGGCACCACCTCCAGCGTGGAACAGGCCTCCCAGGCCATTGGGAACTTCCATCGGGAAGCAGGCAGATGTGCTAGGATTAGAGCAGGTGGAAGCCCTGCAAACGAATCCAGAACTGGGAGTCTTCCCCTCAAGGCCAAGCTCCCTTGCCTGTCCCCTCCCCCCACCAGTAGGACCAGCCTCTGGGCTCGCAGAGCGCCGTGGGCAAGAGGCAGCTGCACCTGGATCAGTTCCTGGTCCACAGGACAGTGATAGCCCCTGCCCCCAGGGCTGGTTGAGACCGCAAGCCTGGTACAGAATCAGCCATCGTCAGCCGTGACCTCTCCATCATCGCATCGTGACCGTCCGGGCCTTCCTGTGGGCCCTGACGCACCAAACGCATCACGACCTCACAGCCTTTTCACTCGCCGGTTCTTCTGCCAAAGAGTCTTCCCCAGAACTCTGCCTGGCTGCCTGCTTCTCAGCTTGGGGCTCCCCTCGGGTCAGAACCTCTTCTTCCCCAGTCCTGACCACCACACCAGTCTGTTCTGTTTCCTTCACAGCACCCCTCCACTTCTGACGTCACCACGATGGGGGCTTGGTTCTCAAGCAGATTAGAAATCCGTGAAAGCAGGAACCTTGTTTGCCTTGGCCGTGTTCTCCCCGAGTCCCCATCCAGCGCCCAGCATTTGGGGTGGCTGCCAACGAACTCCCTGCTGCGGGGTTGAATCTGACTTATGGTGACCCTAGCAGTGGTTCTCACCTTTCCTCATGCCACGCCCTTTAATACACAGCCTCATGTTGTGGTGACCCCCCCAACCATAAATTTATTTTCATTGCTACTTCATTAAATGTCATGTTGCTACTGTTATGAATCGGGCAACCTCTGGGAAAGGGTTGTTTGACACCCCCCCATTTCCCAAAGGGGTCGCGACCCACAGGTTGCTCTCTTAAGGAGCAGCTGGCAGCTTCAAACTGCTAACCTCGCAGTCAGCAGTCCAAGGTGTGTCCCACTCCGCCCCCTGGACTCATCTCAGAGGGACTGGCTCAGCGTTAAGAAGGAGCCCTGGTGGAACAATGGCCACGTGTCTGGCTGTTCAGGGAAAGCTTGAACAGTTCGAACCCGCAGTTGCTCAGTGGGAGGAGAGACCTGGTCATATGTGCCCATAAAGATGAAAGCCTGGGGGACAGGATGGAGCCATTTCCCTTTGTCCCCTACAGTTACTCTGGGTTGAAATTGACAGCAGCAGCAGCAGCAGCAGCAGCGGGTTGGCAGTGTGACGATGGTGCTTTCTGGGTGCTGCAGGCGCTGGTCCAAGTGCCTGGCTCACATTCACTCACGGCAGCTGCTACGTGTCCCAGGAGCTGGATTCTGCTGCTTTTTATCATTATCATTTTACAGAAGATGAAGCACAGAGAGGCTGGGCAGCGAGCGCAAAGTCACCCAGCAAGTCGTCTGAAGGCACCAAGCCCGCACAGGCTGGCTCTGCTGTCTCTGTGGTAAACTGACATGTGAGCTGCTCCCTGGGCTTGTGGTGTTCATGTGGGAACAGGACCCATGGGGTCGGCACATGCCTCTCCCCAGCACCCCGGCCCCTCAGTCAAGCAGCGGGCATTCGTTCCAAGCTGGGAAGACACTCTGTCCCTGATGCTCTTGACCCCCAGCCCGCAGCCTTCCAGGCTGCCAGTCTTCCTCAACAGAGAGTGAGGACAGGACCCCTCCCAGGGAAGACAGAAGACCCACCGTGACTGACTTCTGCTGGGATGAGATTTCATTCTCACCTCCGCCAGGTGACGAGTCGTGGAGGATGGATCCCTGATTCCCGAGGACAGGTCACCTGCCGGCTTCACACTCCGGAGTCTGGCGCCTCCAGCCCTGGCAAATGACCTGCGTGTCCACTGGGTGGAGAGAATGAAAATCGAATTGCGTCTCACACTGCCTCCTGCTCATCGACACCTTTCCTGCTGTCAGGGCCCTCGGTTTCCAGCTCGAAGGCAACCACACAGGACGTGGCCTTATTTTGTCTCTTTGTTTGATATTCTGTCATAACCCCCTTGTTCCCTTTCTCCTAATACATATTTGCCCCCTCGTCTTCTTCTTCTTAGTCTCTTGCCCTTTTCTTGACCAGTCTGCTGACTCTTGGCTCTCCTCAGTCTGTCTCCCCGGCCTTGGGCACAAGTGGCTCCACCGTGTGAAGTGAGGGGCTGCTGGCAGCTTCCCTGGGTTCCTTCAGGACCCTCCCAACGCACCCAGGCCCTGAGAGCCCAGGTTGACACTAGGCTTCCCCTGATCATCTGGTACACGACGCCGGCTCCACCTTTTACCTCTCCTGGGCAATACCTCTTTCCAACAACATGCATTGGGAATGAAAACAGCAACAAAGATAACCCAGTGGCCATAAAGTTGACGGTGACTCTTGGTGACCCCGCGCGTGTCAGAGTGTCACGATGCCTTGTGGGGGCTTCAGCGGCTGATTTGGGGGAAGACTGAACACCAGGCCTTTCTTCCAAGGCACTTCTGGGTAGACGTGCAGCTCTGACTTCAGCCGGTTCGCGCAATTCAGCCTTAACGGCAGCCCACTCGCCTCATCCCTGTGACCCTCCCTGAGAGATGAACTCTTCAATCACTTCTCTCCACCTACCTGAAAACCAGAGAAGTGAAATCTACAGTTACAGAGAGCTCCCATTCGGTCTGCAGCCCACACATCCAGCCTGTGGATGGTCCTTGGGCCCTGCAGCCCACACGTGGAACCCCTGATCTGGAAGTGTGGAAGGAAGTTGGCCCCGGCCACCGTACCTGGAGGCCAGTCTGAGTGCCCGGCAGAGGTTTGGCATGCAATAGATTGGCTATCGTTTCCACAACCCAAGCAAGGACTGGGGGCAGGGGCCCTGGTGGTCACTTATTGTGCTGGATGCTCTGCAAGTGGTCCCTAGGGTCTGTCCAGGACACTCTGAGAAGCCCTTGGAGGGGCTGCAAGAAGGCTGATGGTCTTGTGTTCCCTCTTCTAGACCACCCCCGACTCTGTTCCTTCTCAGAGAGCTACAGGACAAAAGACACAGATACAGTCACCTGTCTGCACTTGCTTGATTGAAGGCTCTCACTCCAGGATTCCAAGGCTTCCTGGTCTTTCCAATCCACGGGGGCCCAGGAGATGTGGCAGTTCTGGGAGTCGTGTTGGAGCCTGGGTGGACAAGGAGATCTCCCTACCACCCCCCCACCCCCCCGCCCCCGCCGGCAATGCTCATCTCAGCCGCAGCCCATGCAGGGAAAACATCCAGCACTTCTGCCATTTTTGATGAGAAGATGTCTGCAAATTGCTGTACAATTATCTAAGATCTAAAACAGAAGGTCCTGAACATATTTTAACCTTTTCCTGACAACTGAGTGTCAACATTATGACTGTTCATTACCACGCTGTGCAACAACGTAGCTCTTGTCTGCTCTGCACCACCCCCACCCCTCCCTCTCCCGGCTCAGCTAGCAAGCGTCACTGCTGACATTACATCTGCTTCTAGAAGACACCCCACCTGCCTCTCTATCACTGTGATGCTTCTCATGTGCCGAGCCAGTGCAGCCGGGTGTGTGTGTGTGTGTGTGTGTGTGTGTGCAGGTGGGCTCTGCTATCTGACAGCCTGGTATGTCTCAGCAATGCTACCTGGAAAATAAGCATGATGAAAGTATTGATCTTCTAAGAGTGCTCTGAGGCTGAATTGAGGATATATATATATATATATATATATATATATATATATGCCATTACAGTGGCAGGCAGAGAGTAAGTGCCCCCATAATGTTACATCTTCATTATCACGATCAGTTGTGCGCTATATAAGAAAACAAAAAAAGCAAGAAGACCACACTCACTGTCATTGAATCGCTGCCAGCTCTAAGCCACCCGATAGGACAGGGCAGACCAGCCCATGTGAGTTTCCAA
>PVJH01047736.1:0-11151 GCA_004026705.1 Nesogale talazaci | reverse complement strand
GCTCCTCCCTTCCCCCACCCACGAGTGGCTGGCGCTAGTCGCAGGGCCCTGGCTGCAGCAGGCGGCTGGATCTGCAGCCTTGCACCGGTGCTCCACAGAGGCCCGGCTTCTGGATGCTTCCCCACCCTCCAGTCCCCACCTCCCCCCAACCCCGGAAGACAGCGGGCTGGCTAGTAGTCCAGCCTCTGTGGTTGGTGTGGGGATGGCCACAGGGGCCACCAGCTTCCGCCCCCCCCCCCCGCCCTCCCGGCCGTGGCAGAGGGCATGTAACGGGTCCCGCGAGGATGTCAGTGTCTGGGCCTCTGAGGCAACTGTGTGTGAACAGCGTCTGTGCACGTGACATGTGCATTCGTGCGTGGCTATGTGTGTGGCCAAATGGATGCATATTCGCGTGCACCGTATATATGTGTGTCCAAGTATGCTTTGACCTGGGGGACAGGCGGTGGCGCTCTCTTGGCAAAGCTGCTGTGACCAAGGCCACCCAGCCCCATGCGCCTCCCTTCTGTGGGACCTGGAAGAGGGACAGTGAAAGGGCCACCTCACAGCGGGTGCCAGGGCTCCAGCCGGCCCATCTAGTCACAGCTCTGTCTCCAGATGGGCTGGGAGGGGGGCCCAAAGGAGGGGCTTCGGGGTGCTGCAGCACCACTGTCCTGTCACGAGTGTCATGGTGGGGAAGGCATTCTGAGGGTGGGCAGACTGGTCTGTAGGCTGAGGGAGGGGGGCTCCCCTCTACTCTTGGGACCCTAGGACCGCGCCCCCCCTCCAGCCTGCAATGGGGGTCAGGGGACAGAGCCCTGGACACCTGGGAGGAGGGGAGGGAGATGGAAGTCAGGTGAGCGTGCGGCGTCTGCTGGCAGGGTGGGCTCTGCTCAGCACCACCGCTCCCTGTTCCAGGGATCAACGCGCAGGCTCGGCGGCTCCAGCGGACCCGGGCCAAGGGTACGGCCACGGGTGCCCGCCGGCCCTCGCCACCCAGCCTGCGGCGCAGCCTCAGCGAAACCAGCCTGAGCACAGCCCCATCCACGGACACGGGCAGGACTCACTACGCCACCCTGCCTGCCTCCCGGGGGCCTGAGGAGCCGCCCCGGGACGCCGGGGGCTCCGCTGAAGAGGGAGCCATGCGGCCCCCCCTTCACCAGTCACCACACCTGCTCCTCCTGCAGGGCTACAGCCAGCAGCACGTGAGTGAGCCCCTCCACCACCACCAGGGCCAGGGCTGGGACCTGCTCAGACCTGGGGACTTAGAGGGCGACGGGTGCCCTTTCAGGCCTCATGCACATACCTCGTGTGATCACCAGGGACTTTGGTGCATGTGTCCAGGGCATAGGAGCTGGTTTCTGCTCCCACCAGGCTTTTCTGAGACCTCCTATCCAAGAGTGGCTAGTTTTGTGTGTGTGTGTGTGTGTGTGTGTTGGGGGCAGGGGTGGTCCTCGTCCTGGCCATGTCATGGAACAGCAGAGGACCACTCTGCCCACGGCCTGAGCCACCTTCCCCCTTTCAGGACAGCCTGGTGTACATGCTCAATCGGGACCTGCACACGGTGGGTCAGCGCACGCCCGCCAGCCGGCCCAGCATCAACCTGGCAGCCCCCGACATCCTCCCCCTGCACTGCACCATCCGGCGCCGCCATGGCCGGGCAGCTGCCGACTCTTTGGTGCTGGAGCCCATTGCTGGCGCGCCCGTGGCTGTGAACTTTGTCGAGGCGGGGAGCCACCCAGTGGAGCTGTGCCACGGGGACCTGCTCTCCCTGGGCCTTTACTACCTGCTGCTCTTCAAGGACCCTCGGCCCGCCCAGCCGCTGCCCCCCCAGGCCCTGGCCCGCCTCGGGGCTGCGCCTCGGAGCTGCCGCCTCTGTGGGGCCCTGCTTGGGGCCCCAGGTGCCACTCGCCCCCCAAAGCCTGGTCCTGAGCCTGCCCAGCGGCGGCAGCTGCAGCTGGCCTTTGAGCCCTCGCAAGAGGACGCACTGCTGCAGCGGATCCTGACGCTGGTGGAACCTGCGGGAGATGACCACAAGCTGGCCCCCGCCTTCCTGCTTTGCCTGTGTGTCCAGCATGCCGCTGCCTGCTTTGGGCCCGACGCCTTCGGCCAGTTCCTGCTGAAGATGACTGGGGCCATCCGGGACACAGTCTGGGTCAGTCATGAGCTCTGTGTCCTTGTCCACGTTTGCAGGGAATGATGAGCCCAGGACTGGTTTGCCCCCCTGGGCCAGTGGTGGCATCATGAGTTCTGGTATTCAGTGGGACCTTCTGTTCGTCTTCGGTTCCTGGGCGGCGAGACCAGGGTGCTGTGCCACCTGGCTGGGGTGGCCATTCAGGGCAGTCCACGGACACTATGTCCTGGCTTTCCGGCAGCTGCCTGCAGCCGCCTCTGGCCTCCTAGGAGCGCTGGGTTTGCTGCTGCTGTGCTCCCCAGAGCGATGAGCAGCCACCAGGCCCGCCCTTCCCTAGTCCCACTGTCCTCTGCCCCCTTGAGAGGGGTCGGGCAGGCCGGCCCCCGGCGATGCTGCTCCTCATTGCCGTCGAGTGGGTGCTGAGCGCAGGACAGAGCGGCGGTGCCCGCGGGCTTGCCCAGGCTGTCGTTCCTCAGAGTAGTTGCAGGGTTGCCCCAGGGGCTGCACCCTGGTGCCGGGCACTTCTGCTGAGATTGGTGGCCCAGCCCTTCGTCCCCACTCCCCAGACCGTGTGTTTCTCGGCCGTCGGGCAGGTGTGGCCATGTCACGGGATCACATCACCGCAGACCCGGGGCTCTGCGCAGCCAGGGTGGTGGCCATCAATGGCAGCCCAGCCGTCTGACCGGACGGCGCTGCCCTGGTGGGGTGCCGACAAGGTTCCCCGACTCTGGGGCACACATTGTGCCCTCTCGGCACCAGCTGATGCACAGAACAGCGGTGAGTACGAGCAGGGCCTCCAGTCCGGCGCAGGTGCCCTGGTGACGCGGCAGGCTGAGCAGTGGGCTGCTAACCACCAGGCCGGGAGGTTGAGCCCAGCAGCAGCTTCTTGGGAGAAAGACGAGCTTTCGCTCCTGCAAGGAGTTCAGTCTCGGAGAGCCACAAAGGCAGTCCTGCCCTGGGCTCCAAGGTCCCTCCCTGGGAGCTGGCTTCTCCCCGGGGCCGGCGAGCTTGTTGTTGGAGTCCGTTCCCCCATGTTTGCCGCTCCCCTGGCAGCTGCTGTATGGGGTGCAAGGTTCTGGCCTAGGTCCCTCTCGAGCCCCCAAGACCCTAGCTCTAGCTGGTGGGTGGGCAGGGTCCTTGTCTGCCAACCCCTCCTGCCATCCCTCACTCTCTCTCCCCCTTCTCTCATGGTCACAGGAGAGAACCAGAGACCTCGCTGAGAAGCAGGCGCAGCTGTAAGTGGGTCGTCGGAGACCACTCCTCAGACCCCCAGGACGGTGGGGGTGTGGGCGGGGGAACCACTGGGACACGTGGGCATTGGCCATGTTTTCAAAGCAGTGCCGAGTGCAGCCCCTGGGACTTCTGTTCCAGACACATCACAGAGAAGACACTTCATCTCAGACCGATGTGACAGCCGGTGGTCATGTGGGCAGCAGGGAGGGTCCTGTCAGGGTGCCCAGACGAAGTGCCTCCCCGTGCATGGGGGTTCCACCTCCGCTTGGCCTCTGTTCAGAGAAGTGTCCCTCCTGCTGGGGCTTGGTGGCCCTGGGTGTGGGTGAAGGATGAACCACGTGGCTGAGGCAGGGCCAGGCAGGCGGGTGGGGCATCACACTGGTTTGCCTTCCTCTCCTGACTTGTGCCTGGGTGAGGGGACAGGAGCTGGGCTTAAAGGAGCACCCTGGCTCAGCCTCCAGCGCAGCACCCCACCCCTGCATCATGCACAGAGATGGCCCAGCCTGTGTGTCTGCCTACTGCATGGTCTCGGGTGGACCCTGCGTGTTCGCAGCTGTCTGCCCAGTGTCACATGGGGAGCCTGGGAAATACCCCCATTGTGTAGGCAGCAGGGCCCGTGGTGCCTCCAGCTGATGGGAGAAGGTCTTGGGGTCAGTGCTGCTGGCAGTTTCTACCGGGGACCCCTTCCCACCGAATGTGTGCTCGCCAAGTGTGAGAGAGGAGGCAGGAGGACACTGCCCCCGGTTTCTGGGTCTTTCCTCCTAGCTCAGCCACGAGTGGCCTCTGCTCCACATGTGCTGGGATTCTGCCTCACGGTCACCCCCAGGGACAAGGCAGACCTGCCCTGTGGGGACCTCAGACTGTCATCTTGGTGGGGCTGATCACGGTGGGGGGGGGGCGGTGAGGCATCTTGAGCTGCTGGAGTTTGAGTTTGCAGAAGAGCACTTAATTAACCCCACCCACCCCCACCCCCACAAACCCCCTGTCACGGAGTTGTCCTGGCAGCTCACCATGGCCCTGGCCAACAGAGGAGGGCTGCTGCCCCTCAGGGTTCCTGAGGCTCCCGCCATCGAGTCGGTGCCGGCTGACAGTGACCTGTCGGACAGGCGCGCAGACCCTGAGACTGTCCCTCTGTACGGGAGGAGGAAGCCGTTCTCCCTTGGAGCGACCGGTGGTTTCAAGCTGCTGCTGTTGCACTTAGCAGCCCAGCACCTCACTGCTGTGACACCAGGGTTCCTCCCCCCTCGTCCCCTCCCCGCAGGGGCCTCTGGTGGGCAGCAGATGTAGACCTGTTAGCAGCCCACCGCTCAAAGGCTCCTCCCCTAGCTCCCTCGGCGTGGACAGCTCCCAGGACGGCTGGCCAGAGCTCAGCAGTGTGCTTGTAGACGGGCGGCAGCCTGCAGGCCCCGCCCGGTCCTGACGCCCCCCTCTTGCCCTGGCAGCCAGGAGCCGGTCTCAGGGCCGAGTGTGACCATGGCCGAGCTGGCCCCTGACCTGCAGCACGTGTTCTTCTGGATGGCCAACGCCGTCGAGCTGCTCTACTTCCTGCAGCAGAAGTGCCCGCTCTACGTGCAGGCCATGGAGGCCATGCCGGGCAACACAGGTGGGCGCCGCTCTCCCCATGCACCCCAAGGGCGAGGCTGACCCGCCTGCCCCTCCGACAAAGGGCACGTGCCAGAGAGAGGCCAGTGACTTCGCTGTGGGTCCTCCTGCAGCCGCGTGAGCAGGGTGGCTTCTCCCCATGGCCCTGGCTGCACCGGGCCTAGGACTGGCCGGGGTGTTGCTCTTGGAGAACAGGGTGCTGGGTCTCAGGCCTCCGTGGTGTGTCTGTGACCGTGTGCCTGGGCACAGTGTGCAGGGTCCCGCGCCCCATGGGCAGTGTGGCTCTTGTGGGCTCTGCTTTGCCCCCACTCCCAAGACTGGCTCGTGCCACTCCCCCCTCCCCTTTCCGAAGCCCCAGTGGGACACTGAGAGGCCCCTTCCTGCAGCAGGCTCCAGGGAGTCCCTGCTCTCGTGCGCACTGACGGCCAGCGAGGAGGCCATGGCCATGCTGGAGGAGGTGATCCTGTATGCCTTCCAGCAGTGCGTGTACTACATCTCCAAGGTACCCTGACGGGACTCCCCTGCTGGCGGGCAGGGCGGGGGCGGGGCCCCACTCAGGACCAAGGGAATTGGTTGTGGCCCTGCAGTCCCTGTATACCTGCCTCCCGGCCCTGCTGGAGTGCCCCCCGTTTCCGGTGGAACGGCGTGAGAGCTGGAGCCCCGGGCCGCGCCTCCCCGAGGAGCTGCACCGCGTGGTGTCTGTCTACCAGGACACGCTGGCCCTCCTGCGGCAGCTGCAGGTGCACCCCGAGATCACCGCTCAGATGCTGGCCTACCTGTTCTTCTTCTCCAGCACGCTGCTGCTCAACCAGCTTCTGGACAGGGGTGAGCGCGCGCCACACGGGGCACGACCACTGCCACAGCCAGCAGCAGCCCTCCTGGGGGAAGGGGCAGGAGACCCTGGGACCCTCGGAGGGTAGGGGCTTGGGGCACTGGGAAGGGTGCAGTGCCCCTTGGAGAAGGCCAGTGGACATGTCCCCCAGGTCCCTCGCTGAGCTGCTTCCACTGGCCCAAGGGTGTGCAGGCCTTTGCGCGTTTGCAGCAGCTCCTGGAGTGGGCGAGGGGTGCCGGCTTCGGGGCTGTGGGCGAGCAGTTCTTCCGGAAGCTGTCCTGCACGCTCAATCTGCTGGCCACGCCCAGCGCCCAGCTGGTCCAGGTAGGAGGAGAGGGGAGGTCTAGGTAGATGGGTGGGGAGCGGGTCATCCAGGTGGGCGGGGCGGGACCAGGCGCTCCTACCTGGGTTCTGGGGTGACATCCCCATAGTGGCCAGGAGGGGGATCCCATGTCAAGAGGGGCCCTGGTGTCCTGGACGGGAGGCCTCTAGAGGTGCCCTCACTCACATACCTGCTTGTCACCAGATGACTTGGGCCACACTGCGGGCCACCTTCCCTGCCCTCCGCCCTGCCCAGCTCCACCGGCTGCTGACCCAGTATCAGCTGGCCTCTGCCATGGGCCCTACCAGTGCCTGGGAGCCGGGTGCCCCTGACGGTCCCGACGCCTGCAAGTCTGGTGAGCCTATGTCGGGCAGGGCGTGGGCGGGAGCCAGTCAGTACCCACTGCCCCAGGAGCCCCCCCCCCCCCAGGATGTCCCGGGCACCATACACCTGCAGGCCTGGCCCACTGGGTTACCTGCCCGTGGAGCCCGATCCCTCCTGGGGACACTGAGCATCCAGAGCTGAGGCCGGATTCCACGTCCTGCTCCTTCTAACGTCCTCTCTCACCCCTGCCGGGCCAGTTCCCCCCACTGCCCCCAAGCCAGAAAGGTGGTCTCCGGGCATACCCTTTTGTATGTGTCCATGTCCCATAAGCCTTTTTCTGTGCGGTCCCATGGATGTTAGAAGAGGGAGTTGAGGGAGGAACCGGGGAGGGACAGGTCAGCACGTGGCTTCTAGCATCTGCTCCCGGCCCTGGCAGACACAGGTCTGTGAACATGTAGCCCACCCAGGCTCCGGGGCCCTATGTCCCAGGCCTGCCACTTGGATAAGGGGCCCTCATCAGGCAGCCACAGTCCTGGGGTTGGGGCGAGTGAGGGGCTGTTCTCCCCACTTGGTGTGGCTCTTGTACAGGACTGTCCCTTCAGAGGCCCAAGGGTACAGGAGGGAGAGGGGTGACATCCTCGATGACTAGTGCCTTGTGGGTCAGGGAGTCCCTGCCACAGCACCCTGGGGTCCAATGTAGGGGTGGGGACTGAGAAATTGCCCAGGCCGGCACAGCCCTGCTCCCCCCCGTCCCCTCCCCCTCCCCCAGAGGATGTCCTGGAGTCATACGAGAACCCCCCGCCCATCGTGCTGCCCAGCGACGGCTTCCAGGTCCATCTGGAGGTGGAGCGGCTGCACGACCGTGTCTACCAGCACCTTGTGTACCTCCGCCACTTCCTGTGGGGCCTGCAGAACGGAGCTGGCCCTGGCGGTGCGCCCCCATCCCCCGAGAGCCTGGAGGTATTGGGGTGTGGGATGCCCTGGGTGCCCTTGTGATCTCAGGGAGAGACCCTGGGAGTGGCCCTTCAAGTGGAAGCCACAGGTCACTCCCACAGGACACTGCTTGTTCATCAGGGCCTGTCAGCAGCTCTCCAGAGCCACAAGTCTGCACAGCAGGGCGTGGAAGGAGGGGCTGGGGGCCCTGGCCCTCCTCCTTGCCCACACTCATCTGTTTGCACTTGGCCCCCACCTGGGGCCTCTTCTTTGCTTCTCAGTGCCCAGAGGCCAAGCCCACCCCTTGCGCTGCACTGTTTCAAAACTACGAGAAAGAGGTGAAACCCTGGGAAGGCTCTAATCCAGCCCACTGAAAGTCAGCTGCCCAAGGGGCGGCAGCGCGGGCACTGCTGGGAATAGCCGTCTTCCTTCCTGCCGCTGCTCATCAGAGCCCGGGAGGTGGGCATCCGAGCAGGGCAGACTTGGCCACTGTCCTGTACCCTCCCCGGATGCTCAGCAGGTGCCTGCTCTTCCTCTGCCAGGGCTCCTCTGAGGGCCAGCACAGCCCCCTGGACTCTCAGCCTCCTGGCAGAAGTAGGGGCACCCTGAGCAGGCAGCCCAGCCACAGACCCCGCCCACCCTCAGACCCCTCGTGCCTCCTGACGCCACCCAGCACTCCGCTTGGACCGGAGCTCCCCACCCAGGACTGGCCCGAACCCAACAGGAAGGTGCCCCACGAGGTGAAGGGAAGCAGCCCCCAGGATGAAACCATGGAAGGTGAGGCGACCTGAGGTCCGTGGCCTCTCATTCCAGGCGACCAGGGTCCAGACATGAAGGGCGGCCAAACCCAGGGCTGTGGGTAGGGGATGGGCCCCCCAGTCCAGGTGTTGGTGCTGAGGGAAGGGGTCAGGGGTTTCATGGCGGCCCTGCCCTGCTTCCCACAGGCGTCCCCGGGGGCTCGTCGTCCAGCAGCAGCTCCCTCCCTGAGGACCCCCGCTGCTCGCTGGTGGTGGTGGAACTGGAGCGGGGCCCCTCTGGGCTGGGCATGGGCCTGGTGGACGGCCTGGTGAGTGCGCCCCCTTGTAGCCACCGCAAGGGACTGAGCCTTGTCTGCAGAGGCACCCAAGGCGTCCCTACAACTGGCCTCTGCTCCGCCCCCAGCACACGCCCCTGGGCGCCCCTGGCCTCTACATCCAGACGCTGCTGCCGGGCAGCCCCGCAGCGCTGGACGGGCGCCTCTCCCTGGGGGACCGTCTCCTGGATGTGGATGGCACCAGCCTGGTGGGCATCGGCTACCTGAGGTACTGCTGCGACCTGCCCTTGGCCTGGGCGGGGGGCATGCGCTGGCCCCGGCACAGTCTGCCTACTCCCTGGCCCTGCGTTTCAGAGCTGTGGACCTGATCCGGCACGGGGGCAGGAAGACGCGGCTTATGGTTGCCAAGTCTGACGCAGAGACAGCCAGGAAGGTGCGATTCCGCGCGGCCCCGACCTAGCAGGCCCCGCCACCCCCGCGTGTACGAAGATGGACTCGACCTTTCCTCTCCGGTGCAGGGCTTTATGGAGCGAGAAAGAGCCAATAAAGGAGGCTTTGTGACGGCTGGTGCTCGAGCTGTGGCTGGGGTGGAACGCGGAGCACAGCTGTGTGGGTAGGGGGGCCACAGGGGGCGGGCAGCTCCGTGAGCCAGTGAGGCCCTGGTATGTCCAGGTGGCTGTGTGTCCCTGGCTGAGTGGCCCCTCCGGGAACCCAGTGACAGGGTCAGCGTGGGAGTGGGGGTGGGGGGCACAGAAGGGTCCACAGCTGGTCTGAAGGCACTCAATGTGGGCAAGGTCCTCACACTGGCAGGAGGCTGGTCTCCCTGTCCACCAGCTGGCTGACGGTGTGCAGGGCCAGGGGGAGTGCGGTGGTGGCATCCCGGTGGAAGCGTGGGTGTGCAGTCTCTGGGCCCGGCGAGAACACAAACTGGGCCACGCTGGGCATTTTGAGCAGGTTGGTCAGCTCCGTGGCCCTGGTGCGGACAGGATCTGTGTCCTCGTCCCCAGAGCCCACAGGCAGGGCGCGCAGCTTGGACAGAAGCAGGGAGGCCCTGTGGGCCAGGGTGGTATATCAGCAGGTGTCCTGTGCCCCCTTCTCGGGAGTCTCATGGCCCCTGCCCGTCCCGTCCCCCCCCCCCCACACACACCTGGGGATCAGGTCTTGGCTGCGCGAGGCCAGCTTGGTCAGTGTGGTCATGAGGACGGTGATCACCTGGGGCTGGCAGGGGGGAGGGCTGGCCGAGCGCCGGGACTGGGTGACCTCGAAGAGCAGGGCCTCCAGGGCCTCGAAGAACCGCGTGACCTGCTCCACAGTACAGCGCCGGTCATGGGCCACGGTCAGGTACTCGCCAGCGGCCCACACCTGGGTGGGAGGGAGGGCGCTCAGTGGCAGTCCCGAGGTAGTGTGGCCGGAGGGAGGGGCTGCCCACCAGGCGGGGCTTACCACAGCGGTGAACATGGGCTCCTGGCTGCGGACTCCGCTCACACTGCCTGCGAAGCCCAGTAGGTCCCTGGCCAGTTCGACCACCAGCGCCGGGCGCAGCCTGCACAAGCCCAGGAACTGTGTGCTCAGCACCCTGCAGAGGCAGGAGTGACTGCTGTCAGGGCGCGGGCGCTGGGGTGGGGGTGGGGCAGACCTGGGCGGGTCTGTGGAGATGGAGTGGGTTTAGGAGAAAGGGCTCATGAAATGATGGGGGGGAGGTTCATCAGACTGGAGGGGCCCACCTGTGCACGCAGGCCTCGTACTGTGGCACAGGGAACAGTGAGCTGCTCCTCTCCAGCAGCACCAGTGCCAGCTGGGCCATCAGGGCTGCGTCGGCCACCTGTGGGGGCGGGGATAGGGGAGTGTCAGAGGAGAGGGAGCGGGCACCCCCTCCCTGTGGCTGCTAAGGGAGTGCCCGGAGGCTGCCCTGCTTGGGGGCGGGAGGAGAGGACATAGCAGGGTTGGTGAGTCTATCTCCCTCATCCGTGGGGTGGGGCAGGAGGCTCACTTGGGGCACAGCTGAGAAGAAGGCGTGGAGCAGGGTGGGCACGGCCTGGGCGCACTGGAGCACTCGGGCGCAGCCGGCCAGGGGCTGCAGGAGGCGGTACAGCGGGGCCAGCCTGGGTCACAAACAAGTTTCAGCCCTATTGCCCAGTGCCAGGGGACCTGGCAGTGTGCCTGAACCTCCCTCTGCTGGGCTGAGGCCCCCACACCCACAGTGGTGCCCCGGCCCCACCTCAGGGTGCTGCCAGCTGCCTTGCTTCGCAGCAGGAACTGGAAGAGTGGTTGGAAGTGAGGGTCCCGGAAGCCCTCCAAGCAGCTAGTGGGCCGGACGGAGACGTCCCACAGTGGCCACTCTGAGGTTGTTGGGGATGACCTGGGTTGGGGGGGGGGGGCGGGGAACAACAATAGGGAGACGGGTTAGAGGACAAGCATGGACGCAGCTCCATGCACAGGAGGCCCTGACCCCGGGTGCAGCGACAGCACTGTCGCCTGCCTGGGGGCGGCTCACCGGAGCTGCAGGTCCAGGGCTGCGGTCAGGCAGGGCAGGTCCAGCAGGGCGTGCAGCAGCTCCACGGCCGTGCCCGCGTCCACCAGTGACGGGAGCAGCACCACAAACTCCGAGGTGAGGGCTGGACTGTGCCAGGCCAGGAGCTGTGGGTGCATGCCAGGCCACCACTGACCTGAGCATCCACCACATTCCAGGGGCTTCCTGGTGTGACTGAGGCGCTTGGAAGTCCCAAGGCACAGCTGCTGCACTGCCCCTCCCCTCCCCCGTT
>PVJH01047735.1:0-11152 GCA_004026705.1 Nesogale talazaci | reverse complement strand
ACTTGTTCAGCGGCAGCTTCATGGACGAGGTGCCCGCCCGCCCTCGCTGGGCAGCCCCGGCTTCAGTAGACTCTGGGTCCTTGAAGTACGGTGAGGCCGACTTGGGGTCGTCCCAGTCCTCATCCCACTCGTCGTCATCACCAGTGGCTGGAGTGGGGACAGACAGACAGGCAGACTATAACTAAAGTTGCCTCCTCTCATGGCCATAACCACCCATTTGGGCTAGGGACCTGTTTAGAGAGAAGAGAGGGAGAGGCCGCAGGCAGACGGCTTTGTGTTGGGGTTGTTGATTCGGGCTTTCGGCTCTCAGTTGTGTCAGGAAAATGACACAACGATCTCTCTAGGCCTCAGCTTGCCTGTCTGCAGGCATGGAGCCCACGGCTCAGCCTGGCTGTGAAGAATGAAAGGTAAAATCTACCTGAGGCCTAGAGAACTGGAGAGTGCCAGCAGAGAGGGCTTTCCTTATCTTTCTGGAACATCGGTCAAGGTGAAATTGTTGGAAAACCAATGACCAAAGTTTTGCTCGCCAGGCTCTTTGCACAGGAAGGAGGAACAGGAGGGCCCAGGAAGTCAGGGCTGGGCTGAGACAACCCCAGGACCCACAGAGACAGGCAGACGAGGACCACAGCCGAGGCCAGTCTGGGCGTGCTGACCGACTGAGCCTCAGACACCCAGCTGCAAGCAGAATCAATCCCTCTACAGTCAACTGGCCTGGGGCAACAACAAGGATGACAGGTGACTGACCCACAGATGGACCAAGGGGAGAAAGGTGGGGAGGGGAGAATCAGAAACCAGGGCAGAGAAGCACCAGCAGCTCTCGTAGCCCTGCCCTCCCTCCCTGTTACCGTCCCTGCTGCTTAGCTCTGTCTGCTGCCTGTCTTCCCCTCTGGGGGCCAGGACAGCCCACTGTCTGTGGGGCTGCACAGACACAAAGGCTGCCACCATGCAAGAGCAGCAGAGACAGGAAGGCCAAGGTCAGGAGGGCCTGGGCCACTGGCTAGATAGAAGCCACACTTAGTCTTTATGTCTGCTCTCTGACCCAGAGCCCATGGCCCTGCCCTGGGTCTTCACACAATGTGCTGACCTAGGGGACAATGTCGGCAGGACACAGGGAGAGGTGGGAAGCCATGGCAGATCTCTCTGCTCAGTGGCTGCCCCTTGTGCCTGAGAGCCGAACAGGAACTTCAGGAAATGATCAAACTGCTCATCCAGAGGTGAGGATTCATTTCCCACCTGTCTCACGCCTCCTCTGACATGAGGTTTCTAAGCAAAGGTGGGTGATGGGTGGCACTGCCCAGGGAGGGGAAGGAAAGGTGGGTGCGGGAGGCAGCGAGATGAGGATGTTGCCTTGTGGGCATGGCCATCCACGGCAGGAAACAAAGGATATCAAATTGTGAACTGAAAACTGCTGGGCTCTGGGAACCTTCCCCGCTCACTATCACAAACTAAAACACAGATGGGCATTAGATGTGGAGAGTTTAAACAGAACGACCACCTAAGCACCTGTACGTCTAGCTCGTTCTGTGAGCGTGGGCCCCGACGGCAGGCGTGTGCCAGTGGGCAGGGCTGGTCCTTCCCACAGCCATCCGGGCTCAGCTCTTTAGGGGGAGCCAGTCCCTGCAGGCGGGGCTGGAGAACCTGAGCTGGGGCACAATGCACAGCGACTTGCATCTGGATCCAGAAAAACTGGTGTGCTGCTCAGGGCCAAGAGCTGCAGATGGATTTTGAACCGGAGCGTCCACCTGCCCGGGCTCCCCTGGCCACCCTCCCCCCCTCGTACCTGGTCCTTGGTAGGCCTGGGGGTGGCCAAAGGCGGCGTCCCAGTTATTGGAGGAGTTCCTCTGGGTGGCGGCGGCACCTTCGGACTTGGCTGCCCAGCCGTCCGTGCTCTCCCAGTTCCCGGACTTGGAGGTGCTCCAGGCAGACCAGGGGTCGCTGCCCCCGCTGACCTGTGTTGTCAGGGAGAGAGGGGAAGAGCACTCGTGAGTCCCGGGACGCTTAATACAATGGGGTCACCCGGGGTTCACGTCAAACCATCTCGAGCTTTAACGGGACAGACTCTCCGACATGCAGGGCAGCGGCGACGTCGGTGTGCTGCCTGGTGTGTCAGAAGTGGACCACCAGCCTTCCTTCAGAGGCGCCCGCGGGCCGTGACTCCCAGCCCCGCAGTCAGGGTGGCTGAGTGCTAAGCCTTGTGTGCCGCGCAGCGGATTGGTGAGATTAGAGCACACAGACACATTTGATCAGGGACTTCGACCCTGGACACAAGGCCCGCTCGCTGCCCTCTCTCCTTCTTTCCCAGAAGGCACTGCCTCTCTGCACCCTGCTCTCACTAAGGCTAGGTTTCCACACCGGCACGGCATCCAGCAGGAACCCCGTCCTTCCTACTTTAAGATCGGTCCAAACACAATTACTTTGCACGTGTAGCTCTGGGATGTGCTTTTCATCCAGGGCAGCTGCTTTCTACCAACCCATTGTATTTTTAAGTAGGTTTTACTTTTGAAAAAATAATACCTGCACAGTAAAAGTAAAAATAAATAGAATCAAAGGTTCCAGGTTTACATATGTAAATATATCTTATATGTTGGGAAATAGATCTATGTACACATATTTATAAGCTAAGTATTAAGGTAGCAGATGGACACTGGGCCTCTACTCAAGTACTCCCTCAATGCAAGAACACTTTGTTCTATTCTCTCTCTCTCTCTCTCTCTCTCTCTCTCTCTCTCTCTCTCTCGTGCTTCGGAGACACCAGAATTAATAACACTATTTTTGATTTTGAAAAAAAAAAAAAAGAACACTTTGTTCTAATAACTTGGCCTTCCATAATGCTCATCTTCCTGACATGATCGCTGAAGACAAATGTGGACATGAGCAAATGTGGTGAAGAAAGCTGACAGTGCCTGGCTATCAAAAGATAGAGTGCCTGGGGTCTTACAGACTTGAAGGTAAACAAGCGGTCACCTAGCTGAGAAGCAACAAAGTCCACATGGAAGAAGCACACACCAGCCTGTGTGATCATGAGGTGTCAATGGAACCAGGTATCAGGCATCAAAGACCCAGAACAAAAAATCCATCAATGTGAATGAGGGGGAGTGTGGTGTGGGAGTGGAGACCCAAAGCTCATCTGTAGGCAATTTGACACCCCCTTGCAGAAGGGTCGTGGGGAGTAGATAAGCCAGTCAGGGTGCAGTATAGCACCAATGAAACATACAACTTTCCTCTAGTTCTTTAATGCTTCCTCTTTCCCACTATCATGAACTCCAGTTCGACTTTACAAATATGGCTAGATCAGAACATGTACATGGGTACAGATAAGAATACACAGGGAAAACACAGGGAATACAGGACAGATATCCCTAAGGACCAATACTGAGTAGCCATACCAGGAGATTAAGAGGAAGGTGAGGGGAGAATGGGGAATAGATCACAATGGTCTACATATAACTCTCTCCAGTCAGGGGCCGAGCCCTCGAGCTTAGCTCACAGAACACACGCTGAGAGAGCCCTGGAAGCCGCCATTGGACCTTATCCAACCTTTCTCCCTCCTGCCTCTTTCCTCCGAGTGTCTGAAGGAGACAGGTCTTTAGTTAGGACAGGTGCTCTCGGGCCCTCCCTGGTTCTTGACTAGCCTACACTCGGCGTCCCCATGCTGGAGGCACCCTGCCAGGGCGCTTGCCGCTGCGCTGCCTGCAGGGTGTTGCGGGGGGTGATTCCCGGGTGCTCGAGGGTGGGTTTTACCTTATGGATGGAAGAAGGAGGAGAAGGAGAGGCTGAAGAGGGTGGTGACTGGCTGAGACTGTCAACACAGACAAGGTGAGCCCAAGCATCCACCTTAAAACAGAAGAAAAGAAAGAGCAGACACCAGCTTTGAACTCCTGAAGAGCGAGTTCACGGCAGGGCTGATGCTGTCCAGGCCACGCCAGCATGCCTCTCACGCACACACGCTGCATGCACATGCACCTCGCCCACGTGCGCCAGGACCTGCGCCCGTCTCTGCTGCGCACTCTGCGAATCGGCGAAAGCAGCACTGCACAGGCCGGCCAGGAAAAGACCCTCGGGACAAAGGACGGCCAAGCCTTGAACCTGGTGCTTTCAGAGGCACACGCTGACCCTGGGCCCCAGACACAGCAGAGTGCCGCCAAGACCCACAAGGGCGCCCGGGCTGCCCCGTCAAGGCCTTGCAGCACAAACTCCCCAAGCTGGAGCCTGCCGGCTGAGTGGCCACGAGTGACCTCGGGGGGGCCAACACACCGTGCAGCCCCTTGGGGACCAGACTGCAGCTGGTGGTGAGGAGGCCGCTGTGGCCTCCAAGTCCAGGTCCCTACTGCCTAGTTGGGACGCCATTACTCTCAATGTTCGCATCCCGTTTTCCAGCTGAGAACACACTGGGCTTCAGGAAGCATCCTGAGATGTAGGAGACAGGCGAGGGGGGCTGGGAACTCACAGACAACCTGAGAAGGCTTTCAAGCCAGGGGCCACGGGGTCACACAGCCAGGTCAGAGAAGGGGACACAAGGGCAAGGTGACAGCCACCCCGTTTAAACTGATGGTCTGCAGGCCATGCTCAGGGGATGCTGCCTGAGGGAGCGCAGGCAGCATCACACAGTGGGCACACAGGGAAGTGCTGAAGGCTTGGCTGGGGTTGCCATCTTGCTGGGTTTTGCCTTTTGTTGGTCCAAGTTCCTCTGCGCTGGACTAAGGTCTAAGGGGGAAGGCATTGCTTGGGGCCAGTTCCATTTTCCTCAGAGCTCCCGCTCCTTCCCCCGCCTGACACAGCCCTGTGGTGAGGGGACTGGAGAGGAATCAGCCCTGCTCAGGCTGAGTGAGTCTGGGCAGAGGCTCTCTCTCCTTCTTGGTGTGTATGTCAGTTCATCGTCTCCCCTTTCCCCGCCTCCCTGGGGCCTGCTGGCCGTGGTGCCGAGCTGGGCTGCAAACGTCCGGTGCACCACCAGGCGCTCCACGGGAGAAAGACTGGGCTGTCGACACTTCGAGCCTGTCCTACAGTGGGGCTTGGAGTCCGCATGGCTCCATGGTGGGGAGTGGGGTTTGTTGGCTTCCTCCCTCCTCCCTGGCAGCCCTGGCCTCCCACATGCCACCCTCGGGAAAAGCAGAGCAGTGGAGAGCACCTGCCACCCCTGACAGCAGACTCCTCATCCGCCCCCAGTTCTCCCAGGAGGCAAGCAGGGCCCGGGAGGGCTAAGGCTCCTGCATAGACCATGGGAATGACACGGTTGGAAGAGAGGCTGGCCAAAGCCAGGGAGATGGGCAGCAGATGCCAGATTTCCCATGACCAGTTGGGTCAGCTTTCCAAGGCTGACCAACTTTGAGAGCTCATGAAACCAAGTGACACTCCATTCAAGTGGCTGCCCTTTGCTTACAATCAAGCTGTGACACAGAGGGCAGAGGACACAACCAAGCTCCCATGATGCCAAGGGGTGGTCACACACCACGGCCCACCTGGGTCCTTGGAGTGGACCCTGAGGTGCCAGACCAGGGCAGGCCATCACCTGGGAAGTCTTCAGGTGGGAGGGGACCTAGTCCTGGGCCCACTGCCAGCATCCAATTGTCAACCTTATGACCCCACTAGGAAAGAGGGTCTGCTCAGTCCACTTGGCAACTGCACCATCTGGTCCAACTACGCCCCTAACAGATTCACCCTCACAACTGCCTGGATGCTGAAATTACCACGACCCTCAGAGGAACAAACAGATCTGCCTGGGAAAGGCTCAGCCAGAATGCTCCTTAGAAGTGAGGACGGCATAGGTGTCTCCTCATGGACTTTGGACAGGCGACCAGAAAGAGGCCAGTCCGTGGAGGACACCATGCTGGGGGAAGCACAGGGGCAGGCAGAAGACTCTAGACCTCATGATGGACACAGTGGCTCCGCAGAGCAGCGGCGGCGACGGGTGGGAGACCAGCACAACCACGTCTCTTGCTTGGAAGAGAGAAGGAGAGGGGAAGAAAGGAACCTGTTAGGAGAAACTTCCAGGGCCAGACTTTTCAAGTAGGACTCCGCACAACAAAAATGATGGGAAACCACTGCTGTGTGAAGGTGCAGGGTAAATAAATCTCCTCAAACTCACCTGCATGACTGAGAAACCACAATCTTTACCTGCCATTTCTCACTCGCCATTTAACTAGGTGGCAACCGTGGCTGAAGTGGGACTAGACAGTGATCAAGAGGGGCTGCTGACACCCAAGAAAACACCAGTGTTTCTGACAAAAGTGTAACGCTCTTTCCCAGAAGGCCCAGGGAGGACTATGATTCTCATAAGTGCAGGAGTAACTGTGACACGCCCTGCCTTGTTCTTCATAGCTCTCCTCGGTGCCTGTGCTCCCGCCCCAGGCTTCAGAGGCCTGCAGAATGTGTCCAGTTTTCCAAACTCGGGGTGAGGTCACTGGACAGGCTGGACCCACATGTGGCCCCAAACACCCACCCTCTGGCTGGGCACTGATTACCAAAAAGGACAACCAATTCACATTTGGACCACGGTTGCTGATTTCAGGATGTGTGTGTGTGTGTGTGTGTGTGTGTGTGTATCTTCTTTCTTCCTCTCTAGACCGACTGTTGTGAGGTGCCGGCCCCTCATCCTCCACACACGTGCTCTGGCGTCCGGGCTCCGGTCGCAGCCTCTGGGTCCGCCCCTCTCTTCGAGGGCCTCGCCCTCTCTTGCTGCCCTTTCTCCCCTTAAAGAATGACGTCCTTTCCCAGGGACTGGCCTCTCCCCCAAAGTATGTGAGATGACATCTTGCCAACATTGCTAACCCTAAGTCCTTGCTTCTAAACCCTCAAACCTAGAGTAAAATAAACATCAATTTTGCCTTAGGAGATATGGATAATTCTTATATTCGTTTTGAGAGTTTCTTTCAACAGCTTCAAGTCTACACATTTTATGTATAGCGCCTCAACCTGTGGGTCTGGACCCCTTTGGGGGTTGAACGACCTTTTCATAGGAGTCACTCGATTCATACTAGTAGCAAAAAGTGAGTGATGAAGTAGCAATGAAAATAATACTCTGGCTGGGGTCACCACAACATGAGGAATGCTACTAAAGGGTTGCGACATGAGGGAGGCTGAGAACAACACACAGGCCCGGAAGCTCCTGTGATTCGGCCTCCCGCCATCAGACGTCTTGGGGAAATGATGCCAACTGGCTCTCCATCAGGGCAGCTTCCAGATGAGGAGGTGCTTCGCCTCATGCCATCTGTTTCCACTTGGACAAAAGAGCGACAAGCAGTCACCAAAGTCCTGCACGGGCAGTCTCACTCCTGTGCGTTTCGAAAGGCTCCATGACGGACAAGGTGTAGAGGATGGCAGAGACCGGGGCTAGACCAGACCTAAAAGCTGGGATCGACGGCCCTGTGCACTTTGGCAGGTGAAGCCAAACCCCCAACCACACTCACTGCCACTAAGTTGATTCCCACTCGTTGTAGCTGTGCACAGCTTTCCTTCAAATGCTTTGTCGCCCAGTACAGAGAAAACCTATGTCCGTTGACTGGAGCCGACCATGTGCCAGGACACTGCAGAATCGCAGACACAGACCAGAGGCTGAAGCCGTCTTTAGAGCAAGGCTGAGCTCCAACAACGTGCTTCTTCCATTGTCCAGCCACTGGGGGTCTGCTGCAGCCTTTCCTGTGCGTGCCATGTAGAAGCGGTGAGGGTCCCAGAGAACCCTGGGCAGTTCTACCTGACAGGGCCGCCCCAAGAAGTCGGAATCGACTGAGTAGCAGTGCGCTTGGTTTTCAGTGGCCACATCCTGGCCTGTTGGAGATTTTCCCAGACCCCACCTAACAGAGCGCCCAGACAGCTGTTAAAACTACTTGTACTTGATTTAAATTAAATTCAAATGCTCAAATTAATTACAGTCATGTTGCCTACTTTCTGTTCAGTTTCTGTCCATTCTTTTTTCCTTTAAAGGATTTGTTTATATATTTAATGTTAAAGCTCAATTTTAAAAATAAAAAATTGGTTAGATTATCTTCTATATATCTAGAAAAAGATTGAGGCTTATGCAAATTGTTTCTATTTTTACATTTACAAAGGGGCTTTAAAATGTTTGGGGACAAATGGACTTAAAAGATAAAGAAATTTGCTCACAGACTTTTGGAAACTCCTCATGCATACAGACACCTACTTTTATTTTGGGGGGGGGGGGCATCACTGCTCTCCGGTGGTGGGAGTAGGAGGCCCAGCCCCACTGCTGGAATTGAACCTCCTTCCCAGTGGGCCGCAGTCCTGCGCACAACCACTACGCCACAGGGGCTCAGCCCAGACACCTACTTTACAGCGAGCCAGACCCTAAACTAAAGCAAGTGGGAATTTCTAGCCTTTGTTTCATCCACTTATTCTACGATGAACTCATTCTGCTGCTGCTAGACGCTGCTTGCAGGTTCATTTCACTGACTTTGTAAGACTGCTTTCTAAAACCCAGTGAATCTCACATTATCTAGTGACATGACTGAGGAGCCCTAGTGGGGCAATGGCTATGAGTTGCGTTGCTGACAGCAAGGTCGACAGTTCAAAACTACTAGTAGCACTGTGGGAGAACGATGAGGCTTTCTTTTCCTGCAAAAAATTGTGGTCTAGGAAAACCCCAGGGCGGTTCTATCCTGCCCTACAGGATAAAAAGAAGCACCTGGGAAGCACAAAATTCTGTGTAACAGGGTTATCACATTAAGATCACTTAAGACCATTCATGTAACTGAAGAACATCAAGAGTTGCTCTGCTCTGAAGCCCGTTCCCCTCTGAAGAGGCAGGTGGGTCACAGCTCAGGTCTCTCCCCCCAGCCCCCATCTTATTGCGTGTGCCACCCTCTCCAGCCTCTCGGCTTTCCTGTCCGTACTCCCTCACTCGGGACTACCGTTCCGCAGTAACTGAGAGCTCACTGAAGCTCTTCAGGTGAATCAAGAAGAAACAATTAGTGCCTTCTCCTCCCAGGTTTTCCTGAAGCAGCGGGATCCCGGCAGCAAAGACAGAGTGCCCACCGTCTGCTGGGCCCTCTGACCTGGGAAGCTCAGGTCTGAATGTCAGAGAATGTACCCAAGGCAGAGGGCACGCCTCCCTGCCCTAAGGACCGCTCAGCTCCAGGACCCCCATCTTTCCCGGGAAGGGGCTTCTCCTCCCGGTCCAGGGCATGCCACAATTTGAGAAGCAATGCTGGAAGAAGACCCTGCCTCTTCTCCACTCAGAAAGCAGCCTTCAGGCGGCAGATGTTAGGGCGGGTGTTCTAGGTTAGTCTCTAACGGAGCACCACTCGAACACTGAGCAGGCAGCGCTCGGCTCGTGCCTTCTGAAGAGGACGCGAGCTGTAGGCCGCAGGCGTTCACCCGAGCCCTGCAGAGGCGGCCTTGCCGGCGGCCACTGAGAGGGACATACCTGGTTGTTACTGTTGGCGGCGGATGAATTGGCTTGCGCTGCGCTCGTGGAGAGGGAGTCAAAGAAGGCCTGGTCAGCCACGGAATTCCCACAGGAGAACGGATCTTTCCCATCAGTGGGTAACATCTGAATAGTGAAGAAGCCACAGTGTTTGCGCTCACTAGGGAGCTTTCTGACTCTCGGGTCTGCGGGGAAGTCTTGCGATTAAGGATGTGCCTCCTTAAAGGTAAGCATCCCCCAAAGCAGCAGTTCTCAACCGTTCTGGTGCTGCGACTCTTTCGTACCGCTCCTCATGTGGTGGTGACCCCCCACGTCCCACCATAAAATTATTTTCATTGTGACATCATCATTGTCATTTTGCTACTATTATAATTGGGGCAACCGACCCCTGTGAAAGGGTCATTCGACCCCCAAAGGGGTCGCAACCCACAGGTTGAGAACCACTGCCCCAAAGCATCATTAACACTGGCCCCCTAAGACTCGCACACAGATTTCATGGCAGGAGCGAACGAGGCCCTGAGGTCCATGCCCATCTGAGAAGACTGAGCACATGGCACAACTCGGGGTGAGGGCTGGGGCCATCCGATGCCATAGACTTTGTGTGTGAGGGGCACACATTCCCCAGCAGGCCTCCGGTCCTGCCCAAGGTCACGACTACCACCCTTCACTCTCGGCCAACTCTCAGAGACACAGGCCTATCCTGTCTGCAGAGGCGCCAGCATCAACCTCGAGCCCAGGGCACTTTTCACTTCAGGGAATGGAGCCACAGACACCTGTGTTCTGGCTCTCACCTGTCCTGCCTGAGCCAGAGGCAGGCCCACAGGGCCCCACGGGCATCCGTTTGGGTGGCCTACCTACAGCCAGCCAGCAGGGGGTGCTGTGAGGTGCGGCAGCTGAGTGGGCGTGCCCCCAGCAGGGCCTGCTCCGCCCGCCCCATGTCTGCAATACTGTCCTAGACAGGCTCAGGGCTCCTTGCTCATCTTCTCTGACCTCGACCTGGCTACGGCACCACCATTAGGGAGGCAGACCTGGGCCAGGGACAGCAGCTCACCCGGGTGCCGCCTGTCGATGGGAAGACACGAGGGCACAGAGTGGCAGCCCTGAATCAGCCCAGGACGCAGAAAGCTGCCCTGGGGAGTCTGAGACTGGGAGCCTGTCCCCTGGTTCTATAGGAAGCAGGCAGTGAGCAGCAGGAGGACACACACACCGTGACTCCGAGGAGAACGGGGGCGTGCGTTTGTTTACGACTGCAAGCTGCCAGGCCTGGAAGGAGCTTCCTGGGCATATTTAGAGGCAGATCTGCACCCGTTGGAGCCTGAGCGATAGGTCCCATGCTTTCTTAACTCTGCTCCAGGAAGTTTTCCAACATTCTATAGCTCTGGTAGATGTCACTTTCTTTTTCTTTTTTTTTTGGCATCACTGCCCTCTGGTGAACGTGGGAGCTACCCAGCCTTGCTCCTGGAGAGCCGCTGCTGGACTTGAACCGCCAAGCCCACGGGCCGCAGTCCCGCACTCAACCACTACGCCCCCGGAACTCAGCCCCTGGTAGCTATCACTTCATGATGAAAATCGCTTACCTATTTTTTCAAGCTTCCACCGTGCAGCCAGTGACTCAGAATGCTGGCTCACAGGAGAGAGAGGGTGAGGGGGGCTCTTACCTCGACGTAGTCTGTGGGAACGAGCCCCTGCTCTCCTTTGCTGTTCCTGCCCTCCAGCCATCCTCCGCCAACGTTCTGAAAAAGAGCACCCACAGCACGTGAGAGCTGGGCCTTC
>PVJH01047734.1:0-11171 GCA_004026705.1 Nesogale talazaci | reverse complement strand
CCCCCCCCCCCCACCCCACACACACACCAATTTATTTCCAGGGATTGTTTCTACTGAAAACACAAAAGTCCCAGACCCTGGCCGAAAAGACATTTCTACAAGGCGGCGGTGAGTGTGTGTTGTTTTACTTCCAAAACAGCCAACTCGAAGGAGGGCCGGCGCATAATGGGTTCCACATGCCTCATCCCAGGTGGAGGAGACGACACAGGCGGCCTGCCTCCCTGGCTGACTTCTCCCAGCTTGTGACTGCAGGTGGGCACGAGAGAGCCAAGCAGGATGGATGTCCATGGCTGCCCGGCACTGGCAGCTGCCCTGCGTTGGAGCAGTGTGGTGAACAGGGGCTCTGGACAGAACGTGGGTGTGAGGGGTGGCCGGGGTCTCTGGGTGGTCAAGGGCCAAACAGGAAGGAGGTGCACCCCGCACAACAGCTGTTTATGCACCTTCAGATGTTTCTGGGGTGTCTCACACCACCACCAGCCCCCCGCCCCGTACTTCTGCCAGGCCCAGGGGGAATGCTCTGAAGGAGGAAAAGAGCCTCCTGGGCCGCTGAACCAATTCCTTTTCAGACACCACCTCATGCCAGACTTTCTGTCACCATCCTCCGGGAACTGGGCCTGGGAGCACTGTTTGTTCCAGAGTTCCCCATGAACTGCATCCCCTGCCTCCAAACAAAACCAAACTACCAAACGTCCTGCCCCTGTGTCCACTCTGATCATAGGGACCCAAGTGTGGATGAAGACCAATCACACTCTCTGCGGGGAACTTAGAAATTGGATACAAAGACAGATTCCATTGATCAGAGTTTCCTAACCATTTTCTCGTAGTGGGAAATGTGCCTTGACTGGGTGGTAGGAGGGTGCCCTATGGTTCTCTTTGCCCTGGGGTCAGCTAGAGAGCCCCGCCAAGTCCTGCCCTCCGACGGACAGCCCACCGCCGCCGCTCCCTGTGTATGTGTGGCTGACGGACGGGAAGCCGGCGGAGAAGGGCTGATTCACAGAGACAGTGGAAGTGAGACCTAGACCGGCTCACCTCGAGTGGCGGCAGGGGGGGCCCTGCGGAGTTCAGGGCCAGCAGAGAGCTGAGGGAGCAAGGAGGGGCCCAGGAAGAGGACAAGCAAGGCAGAAGTCAGGGAGACGCGAGGGGACAAAGTGAGCACGTCCCACGGAGGGACGGAGGGACCCAGTGTGTGTGTAGCGGTTTCCTAAATCTGCAGGTCCGAGCCTGCACTGAACTCTGCTCTCTGAGGGTCCAGCCTACCCTGTACTGGGCCGTTTGAGAGGCCTCCTGTTCCTTGTAAACCTCTGCTGTGACAGACGTGCATGGGGGGGCCGTGCACAGAGGGTGCCCGACACCGTCAGTTACCCTCTGTGGGAGACCACAGGGGAGAAAACAAACAAATAAACCAACTCACTGCCATCGAGTGAGCCCTGACGCATGGCCACCCTGTAAGACCAGCGAGAGCTGCCCCTCTCTACAGGGGCAGAAAGTCTCCCCTTCCTCCCTCGGATCGGGCTGGTGGGTTTGAGTTTGCAACCTCACGGTTCGCAGGCCACCGAGTGACCACCACACCGCCAGGCTCCTCCACGGGGGATTGAGAAGGAAAGAAGAGCGGCCTTCTGCTCTCACCTCTTTCCAAGGCCCTGTTCAGGTGTCCTCTGTAGGCTCCTGATGGGGCCAGGACTACAGGGAGAGAAGGGAGAGGGGCCTCTGATCGCAGAGCCCGTGAGCCCCAGGGCCTCGTCTTTTCTGCTGGCCACCGGCTCTTGAAATACACGACTGTGCCCTCCCCGAACACGAGTCTAAACCACCATGGATGCTTCAAACGCCACCAGGTAAGACATCAGCCCGCCTACATCTCTGACGGGTGGGCCCAAAGAGAGAGACAAACTTTTGTTTTGTTTTTTTGTGTGGCATCACTGCCCTGGTGGGAGTAAGAGGCCCAGCCTTGCTCTTGGAGAGCTGCTGCTGGATTTGAACTGTCAACCCTGTGGGCCACAGTCCTGCACACCACCACTCCGTCACCAGGACTCAGCCCCGAGACAAACTTTTCCAAAGTGGCAAAGAAAAGTCACTTTCCCTTCTTGCGCTCCTCCCTCCCCCCCTTTTTCTTCTTGAGTCTGCAGAGAGAGCAGCTTCTTCCTCCTGGCCAATTCTGCCCTCCGTGGCTCCAGCAGGCGCTGCCCTGTGCTGAGTCAGGAGGAAAGACCATCTTGAGGTTTCCTTCCACAGGAACGATGCATGGCCACCCTGCAGAAAACTACGTCCCTCGATGCCACATCCCTGCGCACAACTGCATGGCCCAGGCTCAGGAGCGGACCTGGATAAGCTCCCCCTCCCTGCTCTCATCTTGAAAGACGGCTCAATGTGAAACACTGACTCCTGTACAGAGAGCGGGATTGATGGGCGGTTGGTTGATTGACGGTGGGGTTGGGTGGGCGCAGCAAATAACAGGTTAGCCCTGGGCAAGATGGATCCACAGGATGGACTCAAACACGGGGACAATTGTGAGGACCAAGTGGGGACAGGGCAGCGCATCGGGTCACCCTGCACTGGAACCACCTTGAGGGCACCTAACAACCAAGGGGTAAGGGAGGGTCACTGCCTGGAGGCCAGGGGCCATTTGACAGGGATGTAACAGTCATCTAATTTGGTGTCAGTGTGAGGATTAAGAGGGTAGGGGTGGAGTCTAGCCTGTCAATCTGGAGATAGTCAATGAGACCTCTGTGTGGGCATGGTTTCCTCCTGAGAATTCTGGGAAATCTGGCTGTATTTCCCCCTTAGAAGTGAGAGACTCACTCCTCAGTCCCTTGGAGATGCTCTACTGACAAGACACAAGGCTGACTCCCTGTGAGACATCCCTGAGGAGAAGCCACATGGGCTTACCCTGATGGAACCAGACCTCTGAAGCCGGAAAAGCCACGTAGAGACTCCTGCCAGTGCTGAGATGCTTGAGAAGCCACAGAGAGACAGAGAGGCCCCTGCCAGTGCTGAGATGCTTGAGAAGCCACAGAGAGACAGAGAGGCCCCTGCCAGTGCTGAGATGCTTGAGAAGCCACAGAGAGACAGAGAGGCCCCTGCCAGTGCTGAGATGCTTGAGAAGCCACAGAGAGACAGAGAGGCCCCTGCCAGTGCTGAGATGCTTCTGCCACCACTGGATACACAAGACTGCACCCACTGGCCTGTGATTGTCCATATGTGATGTTTATATTTGTTAATAGGGTGAGCTAAGAGCTGAACCCCGGTGGCGTAGTGGTTGTGTGCAGGACTGTGGCTCACTGGCTTGGCGGTTCAAACCCAGCAGCAGCTCTCCAGGAGCAAGGCTGGGCCTCCCACTCCCACCAGAGGGCAGTGATGCCCAAAAGGAAAAAAAAAAGACCAATCGGATGAGCTACTGATACAGTGTTTCCTTTCAGTATCATATATTTTTAATGAAGTAATTTTTTTTTGGGGGGGGGCATCACTGCTTTCCGGCGGTGGGAGTAGGAGGCCCAGCCCCACTGCTGGAATTGAACCTCCGCCCCAGTAGGCTGCAGTAATGCAGTAATTTTTAACGCCTCTCAACATTCAGAGACATGCTTGTGTCCAGCAAGATGGGCAGCCCTCATCCTTGCCCAGCGCCAAGTGTTCCCCTCACCCTTGTGTTTGTCCGGGGAGACAAGAGAAACAAATCCTTAGACACACATATGTGCATAAGAAAGAGGTTTATTTACAAAAGCCATTGGACATTGAGGATGGGGTCGTAAGTCCAATATTAGCCCAGTCCAAGGTCATAAGTCCAAAATTAGCCCATCCGTCTGATACCAATCCATGAAGTCCTCTTCAGACTCACGAAGCACCTGCAACGACGCCAGGACACTCAAGGTGACTCTGACTCACAGTGACCCCTGGGAGCAGCCTGGAACTGCTTCCTCAGGGTTTCCGAGGCTGTCAATCTTCACGGAAGCTGACTTGCTTGAAAGTCACTCCTCTTTCCTTTCGTGCCTGCTGAATCCAACCAACCCCACTGCTGTCAAGTCTATTCTGACTCAAAAGGACCCTAAACAGGAGTCTGCAGGCTATGAAACTTCTTCCCCTTAATTTAAATATATATGTATATATGTATGTGTGTGTGTGTGTGTGTATATATATATATATATATATATATATATTTGGCATCGCTGCCCTCAGGTGGTGGGAGTAGGAGGCCCAGCCTTTGCTCCTGGGAGCTGGAATCGAACCTCCATCCCAGTGGGCCGCAGTCCCGCGCACAACCACTATGCCCCCGGGGCTCAGCCTTAAATATTTTTTTAAAGTAATGTTAACTGGGATCTGACACATCTCATACTGCCCCATCGTTCAGTCAGGCCAAGTAGAGTTGTACAATAGCCACCCCAGTCAGTTTCCAAACGTTCTTTTTCTACAGTGACTCCCTGCCAGCTCTCACTTTGACCCCACCTCCCCCCAAACCCTTACTCTGTCTGCCGTCCCTATCGGCTCCTCCACCCTGGGTTTCACAGACTGAGAAATGGAAAGAGGGTGCCCTCCGATGGCAGACCCCCTCGGAGTTAAACCCTACTAGGAACACACAAAAGCAAAACAAAACAACACAAACCAAAAATACAGAAAATTTTGGAAACCAGGTCCACCCTGCCTCCCAGGGCGATGTGCCGACAGAGTTTGAACAGTTCAAGTCAGATGGCTGCCTTTGGTCTTCTCTACTCCCCTCCCCCAAGCGCTCTGTGTAGTGACCACTCCCCCTGGGCTGTCCGTCTTGACCAGAGCACACTGCCTCCTCTTTCTCTGGAGGAGAGGCCAGTGCAGGGGTCTCAATACATCGATCACCCATGCGGTGGGGGTAGATCAGATGGCATTAAAAAATAGAGGCAAGCCTACCATCAACCCCGTGACTTAAGTGAGATCCAGCGCAGCCCATCAGAGGCAATCTTAGGTGTCAAACGCACGCGCACACAGCTGCAGCAAGACTGACAAGCTAAGCTTCACCAATTTTTTTAACTTGTTTTTTTTTTCTCTTAAACGTAAGAAAGGGTATTAAAATGCGTGGGGGAGTGGACCAAGTAAGAAGACTTTCATACAGAATGGGAGATTTTGACACTACAAGCCGACACTCAGCTGACGTCCAGAGCGCATGAACAGTTCTGGCACTTACTCGCAGAGGGAAAGTACCCACACATGAGAAAAGGTGCTGCCTCCTTGCCTGCATTATTCAGCTCTCCTTATCGATGTGAGTCAGTCTTTTCCCACATACAGATCGTGAAGTCCCAGTGCCGTTCCACCATGACTGGTGATCATTTGGAAGGGTGCTTGAGATTGGCTGTCAGCAGCTCCTGTCCAGACTATGCAGCCCTGGCTCATTCCATTCAGTGCAAGTCATCAGAGTCAGCTCAGGCAACGACAAAAAATGGACGTAGTTCATTGTGTTGTCTTGTACAATATGGGCTCGTGCAGTTATGCAAGACACATAAATATACGCTGTACATATAAATAATTCTTATTGCATTTATGAATACATGTAAAAATAAATTAAAATATATGTTTAGCAAAAAAAGAAACCATAGATACTTTGCATTTTTGTAGTTGGTAGATCATTTACACTTGATCATTTTATAAGTCGATGGCCTGCTGAAAAAGTGTGAGCACCCCTGGGCTAGTGGGTTTGAACCACCGACCTTTGGCTGATTAGCCCAACACTTACTTAGCTGGTCATGCTACCAAGGCTCCTTTAAGGGATGATAACTCCAAGCTAAAGCCACAATTTCAACTCGGAGTCGCCTTCTAAGGCAGAGTGGAACTGCTTGTCTGGGTCCCTGAGACTGGCAGCCTTGATGGGAGTGGATGGTTTCATCTTTCTCCAGAGGAGAGGCTGGTTTTGACCTGCTGGTCTTGCCGTTAGCCGCCCAACTTGCAAGCCACTGCACCAGCACGTCAGGAAAGTCGCTCTTAAAGAAAAAAAGTTCCATGAGTGGCTGTCCCCAACAGGCACTCCCAGGTCAGGTGAGCCAGCCCCGACCGACAGGAGCCCACTCCCTACCCCACCCCAGACCACAGAGCCGAGTGGACACCCAGTGCCAAGTTCCCGCGGCCCTCACCAGCCCGCCGTCGTCGGGAGCAGAAACGCCCAGTGAATCAGGTCTGGAACATGCCGCTCACCACCCGCTTAGGAAATTTAAACTGCTGAGGCCTAGTGGACAGAAACCACACACAAATTGATTCTCCATAAGGCGCCCGGACGTTCTGGGACACGCTGACCGTTTTAAAGAGCACAATAATCCTGTCAGCCCCTGAACAGAACCGAACTGCTGGATGTCAACAAGTCTCGGACTGCTCTCCAGACCACCCGGAGGGCAATGTGTGTCCAAGAGCCGGGAGAGGGCCGCGCTGAACAGAGGCCAGCGTGTTGCTATGAGACCGCCAGACACCCGGCCCTCCCCCAGGTGGACATGAGGAGGAGAAGCTGAGCCTCCTCCCTACTCTCCTGAGAGTAGCTTCTGGTGGCAACCCGAGGGAAAATGCACAGCGAGCTCCGAGCTGTGCAGGCAGGACGCCGAGGGCGTGATGAGGAAACTCGAGGTCCACTGCCCTCCGTCAGCCACGGCCAAGGGCCAAGTGCAGGCTGACAGAGCAAGCCGGCCACGTCAGCGAGCCACCTCACTTCTGAGGAGAGGGACTTCCGCTGTAGGCTGGGAAAATCGGCGCTCCTTCCCCACTGGATGTGCTCTGAGGAGTCAAGGAGACGGGGAGTTCAGAGGGGCTCCTTCCGCTGCCCACCTTTCCCAAACCCCATTGTTGACACATGTCATTTAGAGTCTGTGTATCTGCCCCCACCCTACCACTCTCACTTCTTTTTATGCTGATTTAAATAAACTCTCCTCCCCTCCTTCCTCCCACCGCCCCCCCCCCCCATTTACTTGGCAAGACCCTGTTGTATGGCTATTGTAAACAGGAGAAGCAGTACCGCCAACCATACAGAGAGGACGGAAGCCAAGACAGAAACCAGGCCCAAGTCATGGTGAACTCTGGTCTCGCTCCAGAAAGCTCCAGGGATCTGTTGGCCTGACTGCGAAGATCTGGAGAGAGGTCTGGGGATCGGAGAGAGAGAGAGCTACCTAAGACTTTCCCCTTGGAATAGAGACTGGAAGAAAGCACGGGGTGGAGTCCATCGGAACACCATTCCCAGGGACAGTCTCACCCCAACCTGTACTCACTGCCCTCAAGCCCATGCCGAATCAATCACAGCGGCCCCGCGTAGTTCTGACTGCACCCCTATGGGAACAGACGGTCACATCTTTCCCCCTCCGGGTGGCGGGCGGGTCCGAACCACCGGCTTCGTGGTCCCCACCCTGATGCCTAACCCGCAGAGCGATCTGGGCTCCTTACAGACCGCCTTGTCCACCTAAAATTCCGTAGGGTTCAAACGCCAATGCAAGCAGTGGCAAGAAGAGCGATTTAGAATCTGGCGGGCCCAGCTGGCTCCTGCATGCCAGGGTGGGCCCACAATTACCCGGGGGAGGTCAGCCTGGGCGCTCCAACTATCCCATGGCATCTCCACTCTTCCGCCCACTGGCCCCAGTGGTCAGAACCAACCTGGGCCATGGCCATGGGGTCTCCCATCATGGAACCTCATCAAACTCACCGCTGCCCGAAAAGCTGACTGCAGGTCCTCAGGGTGCTTGGACCTGAGAGCTAGCTTTTGTTCCCCCAACTCATCCATATTCTTTCTCCTCCCTCCCCCACAAGCAAGTCAGAGGGAGAAAGCAGTCTGCAGAGGTGGGGGCCCACCCTAGTTCCACCCAATCTCTCTTGGGGGGGAGATCCAAAACTGCAGATGTAAAGAAATCCTCCCCTCCCCAAAAGCAGACTAACTGCCGCGGAGTCAATTTCCGCTCAGAGTGAGACGCTCTACAGAGTTTCCCAAACTAAACCTTTATGGGAACAAGACAGCCTCGTTTTCCTTCTGAGGAGTGGCCGGTGGGTTCGAACCACTGACCTCTGGCTAGCAACCTTCTAGCTAACCACCGTGCCACCAAGCCTCCTTCCAGCTAGACCAGGTTCCCCATTAGACGTCCCAGTCTGGGTTCTTTTCATTGACAGCACCTGGCATGATTTTCATCATTGATCTGGGCCTTCCCGCGTTCCATGAGGGCAGGCAGCTGCTCTGCCCACCACGGTGCCCCACTCCCTTACAGCAGAGTGCCCGGCACACAGTAGGCCTACAATTAAAACACGAGTTGACTAAACGGATGAATGAATCCAGAGTACCTACCTTCACCACCCCCCTTTCCCATACTACTGCATCATTGTTACTAAAGGTGTCTAGTTATCCCAGAGTTCTTGCCACAGCAGGTACAAGGAAAGGGGGGGGGACGGGGACCAATACCTCTTCCTGGGGTGCTTTTCAGTTAAATTAAAACAAAACCCATCACTGTTTCTGATTCACAGCGACCCTACAAGACAGGGCAGAACTGCCCCTGTAGGTTTCCAAGGCTGTAACTCTTCAGAGACGTAGAAAGACTCCTTGTTCTCGCGAGAAGGGACTGGTAGATTCCAACTGCTGATCTTGTGGTTCAAAGCCCAACAGTTAACCACCAGGGCTCCTCAATGTTCAGTTAAAGGAGTTTTAAATAATGAAGACTGCTCCCCTGCATGGAGTTTCAAAAGTCAGAAATGGTGACCTACTAACATACAGTCATCAGAAAGACCGAAGGTCATTGCAGGCTCTTGTTCTTCTTAGTCCAGGGTTTGTCTGAGCCCAACTGAGTCTTCAGCCGTCCAGGGCAACCGTGTCCTTGTTGGGTTCTCGTGTGAGTTAGAATACAGCCACCTCACAGGGCTTCCTGGGCTGTCATCTGTCCGTAAGCAAATCCCCAGGCCCTTCTGAAGAGCAGTGGAGGGTATTGGAAGCATCCACCTTTAGACAGGCAGCCCAGCGCTTACTCCTAGTGCCAGGCTCCTACTGTCCCCAGAACTATAGGGAGAGATCACTCTCTACCCAATCTCAAATGTTTACCTTTGGGAAGGCTCCTTAAAAACTAGACTGTTTGGGCTGAGCCCCGGTGACGTAGTGGTTGTGCGCGGGACTGCGGCCCACTGGGACGGAGGTTCAATTCCAGCAGTGGGGCTGGGCCTCCTACTCCCACCGCCGGAGAGCAGTGATGCCCAAAAACAACAACAACAAAAAAACTAGACTTTTCCTCCAGGATCAAAATGCCAGTTTAAAAAAAATGCAGGTAAAACTTTCCCTAGCATTATTCCCTACAGGAGCTCTGGTGGCTTAGTGGCTTGGCAGCTCTGGGCTGCCAGCCACAGGTCAGCGGTTCGAAACCACCAGCCATTCCAAGAGAGCAGGATGAGGCTCTCTAGTCCCCTAAAGAGTGACGGTCTCAGAAATCCACAGGGGCAGTTCTCTGCTGTCCTACGGGGTTGAGGGGAGACAGAATGGAGTCGATGGCGGCGAGTTCGCCTTGGGTTTGGGGATCTTATACGTTCAATTCACCATGTTTGTTGACACGTTCTGTTGGCATTAGAACAATTCTCTCTTTCTCTGTGAAAATCTGTCATGGGAGGGAAGCCTCCGTCCTCCATTCTTCAGCAAGCCTCTCCCCCGCCCCAGCGGATCCACTGCCAGCCCTGGCAGGCACATGCTCACAAACACTGCGCTCTGCCACGGGATATGTAGAATGGATTCCGTTTGGGAGAACATAATCGTAAAACAAGTTTTTAAGTCTCGAGCCTCCGTGTACCTTGGCACGGGGAATGTGAGCGCGGCAATAAACCGATGCTGTGTGCCAGAGAACGCAAACAAAACCGCGGAGACCCCTCCCTCCCGTCATCCGAGATAAGACGGGCACCTCCACTGCGGGAGATAAGAGTGTCCCAAGTTTGCCTCGAATCTGCCAAAAGTTCCTTCCCGGCATGGCGGAGCTAAGCAGAGGCTAGCACCCTGACCAAGCGGGAACAGACATGCTAAAAGCCAGGCCTTTGCAAATGCAATACAAATATTAAACCCGCCATCACCTGTGGGACTCTGATTGGACTTTTTCTAGGTGGCAGAATTCTTAGCCAATAGAGGGCCTGCTACGGTTTAGCTGAAAATCACAAACTCTAAAATTCAGGGTCTTCAACCATGACCCCCCTGGTCTTGTGAAAGAGCCCCTTGCTAAGTTGTTAACCAAAAGGTTAGAGAGAGAGATTTCTAAAATTGATTTTGGTGACTGAAAAACTCTTTGTAATATGTTTAAATGATGGAATTGTAGGATATATCAATTATATGTCACTAAAATGGTTAAAAAGAAGAAACTCGGCAGTCTGTGAAAGAGCTTTATTGAGCTGTTTTTGGTGTCATTTTTTACCAAGCTGACAGAAGAGCTTTCTACATTTTAAAAGCAGGTTTGGGGGCTGAGCCCCGGTGGTGTAGGGGTTGTGCGCGGGACTGCGGCCCATTGGGATGGAGGTTCGATTCCAGCTCCACGGAGCAAAGGCTGGGCCTCCTACTCCCACCACCTGAGGGCAGTGATGCCCCCCCCCAAAAAAAAACCAAAACAAAAACAAAAAAACAGGACCTACTCCACAGACTTTGGGGCTCTACCACCCACTCCCTCGTGAGTGTGCAGACCAGATCACACGGGGTTCCTCATGAAGAGCCAAAGAGGAAGACTAACCGTCTGCTCTCTGGGGCCTCACTGGCCTTCTGTTCTCACAGCCCGCCTATGTTAGCACAAGAGTAACGACGCTGATTGTCAGGCTCTGGTCAGAGAGCCACGTTCAGGGAATGGATGCTTATAGGAGCTTCCCGGATAAGCTAAGGGCCGTGCCTCATTCACGGTGGCACAGCACACCCTGACCTCCCTAACAAGGTGCTTGGGGACAACATCGGCCTTTGGCGGAAAGCCATCCAAGCACAGAGGCTGTCCCTTATCTAGGGGTTTGCTTTCTGCGGGTTTCAGGTCTCCGTGGGTGGCCCATTGTGGCACGGGGCAAGGTGTTGCAACGTGGCACTCCTCATTCATACCCCAGGTGAAGGTCGAGGTCATGTTGAGGCAACACAGGTGCGTGTGAGAATGCTATCCACACAATGAGGTCATTCCCCGTTTCAATCCTCTGTTGATCCTTCCAATTATTTGGGGGTGGGGGTGGGGAACAGGGAGAGTCAGTGTGATGCCAATAAATCTTCAGCA
>PVJH01047733.1:0-11130 GCA_004026705.1 Nesogale talazaci | reverse complement strand
CAAGAAGACTCAGAGAAGAGAAGAAAGGAGTTGACCACCAATCCACTGTGGACCGGGCTCAATGGACTGTTGCCTTACCTCTTGCCACTGTGGGGCCCCCTCGTTAGTTTATTGCTTTTGCTTTCATTACGGCCAGTATTATTCAACAACCTCATGGCATTTATTAAGTAACAGATTGAGACCATTCAAGCAAGGCCCCCGAAAGTTCATTATTGTCACTTGGAGATGAGCGATCTTGAACAGAGTGGCGCACACGACTAGTATGTGATAAGATCCTCTGCCTCCGTGAACTGAACTTGACAGCCAATGACGGGTAAGATCAGGAGCACTCTTTACCAACCTAAGACAGGCCATGGTGACATTAGAAGGCCATTGACCAATGACCGGTAAGGACTGAGTGTGTGTCCTGACAACCTAAGACAGGCGGAGTTCCCGGGAGGATATTACTTAAAAAAATATAAAAGGGGGACCTGTCAGGAGCCATCCAGCCCGGACATGCTTGACCTGGCTACAGGCCGGATATGCCTGAACTCTGTTGCAGTTTGTTGCCTGGAGTTTGTAGCTTGTCGCCTTTGTAACTGTAAACAGCCCTGGTCTCTGAAGCCTGACTTGTAGCTGTGCTGCCATTCACTTGTTAATTTTGAATATCACAATATGCTAATTGCCTAAGCTTGCTTGTCCTATAAAACTGGCTTACTTCTCCCAAGTCAAAAAAAAAAAAAAAAAGAACCACACCCCACCCCAGAAAAGATGTAACTACTGACACTACGAATGTATGTATGTATGTGTGTCTGTATGTATACATTATGATTAGAGCTGTATGAGTCCCCAATAAAATGATTTTTGAGAAAAGCAAACAAACAAAAAAAAGGTATTTCCAATGACAAAGTCTTGATCTTGCAAAATTCCATCATGTAATCGCCAGATTTATTTCTATCACATAGGCCATATTTTCCAACTACTATTCCTTCCTTTTTTACTGTTTTCAACTTTTGCATTCTCATGGCAAGTAATTACTACTGCATCTTGATTACATCATTTGATTTATCTCAGACTGTAGATGTTACTAGCATTCTATAACTTGTGTATTACTAGCTTTAGTGATTGGTGTAAAAATTTTAATAATAGTTATATTGGCTGGATTTTACTGTATGCCAATAAATATTAACTTATAACAGACAACATTGTACTCCAAGGTAGTGGCTCAAAACTGCCAAGTGCTCTTCAAGGAAAAAGTGAGGCAGTCTGCTTCCATAAAGATTTACACCATTTGAAACTCTGGGGAGTAATTCTAATATGCTCCATAGAGTCATTATGAATCAGTATTAAATCTAAGACAATGGAAACATGGCTACATAATAGTAATATGATAGATATTCACTTCCTTCCCATGTAAGGGAGTGTTCACAGGTATATAAGTATGTGTGTATGTAGATAACCACTCTATACCCTGTATTGCCATGTAAATTTTAAGGATAACATGTGCTAGATTCTGTGTTAGTCTGGGTAGACTAAAGAAACAAATTCATTGACACTCATATGTGTATAGGAAAGAGGTTCATATGTGAGAGCAATTGAATATTGAGAAAATATTCCAGCCTAGTCCACACCAAGTCCTTAAGTCCCATATTAGCCCATATGTCTGATGTCAATCTATAAAGTCTCCTTCAGACTCATGCAACACATGCAATCATACTGAATGCAGGAAAATGACAGGACAGAGGGTGGGAAGTCTTGTGGATCTAGTGGCATTGTAGGCAGCTCAGCGCTGTCAGGGGTCTTCAATGATTCCTCCAGCTCAGGGCAGTAGTGTAGTTCCATATGGCTTTTCAGCTACAATGTCCCCCAGGGAATGAGCATATGTCTAATCTCCACTGTTCTTCCAAATGAGGTCATCAAATTTTGATACGATGGACAAGCTTAAACTCCTCCTCCATCACTCATAAGTCTCAAATTGAAAACAGATTATATAACTACGACAGATCTTATGTGACTAAGACCTTTTGTTGCGTATTTCACCTTTGTGATGAATAATAGAATAGGCCATTTTTTGCTTCAGAAATCATGATTGAAGCAATGAAGTCCACATGGAAGAAACACACGAGCCTGTATGATTATATGTCAATAGGATCAGGTATTAGGCTTCAAAGACACAGAACAAAAATAATATCATGGTGTATGATGAGGAGGGCAGAGTGGAGACCCAAAGTCCATCTGTAGGCAATTGGACATCCCCTCACAGAAAGATCAGAAGGAAGAGATGAACCAGTCAGTGTGCAAAACCACACAACTTTCTTCTAAATAGGAGGGGGAACGGAAGAGAGAAATTTTAAGAAATGCAAAGGTAGTGAGGAGCAGAGCACTGACCTCCCCAAACTTCAGCTCTATGTGCCAAGATGTGAATACAATATGCTGGCATGTACCAGGAAACCAATAAAGAGGTCTGGGGAGCCAGCCCCAATCTCAACTATGTGGGCATCCCACCACCACCACCACCAGAAGAATGCACTTCAAGGAACAGCACTTTCCTCTAGTTCTTTAATGCTTCCTTCCCCCCACTATCATGACCTCAATTCTATCTCACAAATTGTATTAGGCAAGAACATGCACACTGCTATAGATAAGAGCTTGCAACACAGGGAATCTAGGATAGGTAAACCCCTCAGGGCCAATAGTGAGAATAGAGATAGCAGGAAGATAGGGGGAAGGAGGGGAGAGAAAGGGGGAATCAATCACAAGGATCGATCTATAACTCCTTACAAGAGGGACAAGCAACAGAAAAGTGGGTGAAGGACAAAAGAGGATGATGTAAAATATGAAAATAATAATCTATAACTTATCAAGGGTTCATGATGGAGTGAGGGTGGAGGAGGAAGGAGGAAAAGAGGAAGATCTGATATCAAGGGTTCAAGTAGAAAGAAAATGTTTTGAGAATGATGATGACAACAAATGTGCAAATGTGCTTGGCACTGGATGGATGTATGGATTGTGATAAGAGCTGTATGTACCTCCAATAGAATGATTTTTTAAAAAAGAAAGAAAAGAAATCGTCATGATCTTCAGCATCATTTATAACAGTGATCCAGCTATATTCATGATCCACATGAAAAAAATCAGAAGAGTGATGATACTCTGTTATTTAGAACACGTACACTGATCTTAAGATTAAATATCACATTTATTGAAGCCACCAGCATGAAGCTTCGATTTTTTTGGAGGGTGGGAGGTGCCTGCTAGATTTGAACCCCCAAGTCAGTGGGTAGTCCCACACTCAACCAGTATGCCACCGGGGCTCAGCTCCACTTCCATTTTTTTTTTTAAATCAGGATTATCATACTATGTCATTAGAATTTCTTAGACCAGGCCAAGGAAATGAAATTTGGTACTAGGACCTTTATTCTAACTTAGAAAGAAGAACTCTTTTTCCCCAGAGTTTGGAACAACTGGAGTTAGAGTGCTTGGAAGCCCGAGCTTGAGTGACTGCAATACTGGAGAAAGCAGAGCCAGACAGAGAAAAAGAGTTCCACTGGACTCAGCCACAGCAGAATTAGAGATGACATTGACACTCATATGGGTTCACCTGGGCTTTTCAGTTTTAACAAACAATAAATTCTATTATTCTTCCTTAAGCAATTTGACTTTTTTTCTCACCCCCCCCCAGCCCCACTGAAAATATAGTTATACAAACATGTAACAACCAGAAGAACATGAATTTTGCAATCAAAATAGATTGTAACATGTCTCCAATCCAGATTCCATGTCTACTAAATGGAGATATACTGCTTATGTGGCAGTCTGTCATAAGGACTAAATGGAGATGCTACTGCTTGTGTGGCAGTCTGTCATAAGGACGAAGTAAGGCGACATGCCTTGGGTGTTTGAGATACTCTGAATACATCTATTTCCCCAATACCTGTGATACCACATACAATACTTACACATTTGTCTTTTTTCTCGTTACCTAATAAGTGCTCCATTAATGCCCATATATAATATAAGGGCATCTGAGCCTATTTTAAAAGGGAAATATAGTGCATTTGTGTTTCGGTAGAAGAAAGGACATCATACTTGTGAAATAAAAGGTGAGTGAGAATGGGGAAGACCGTGGATAACATGACCTGAGTTCCTTTTTTGTTGTTTCTTTTTCAAAAACCATTTTATTGGGAGTTAATACAGATATTATATCATTCCATGACTTGATCGCATCAAGCAGTATTATAAAATTGCCACCACAAACTATTTCAAACATTCTTTCCTTCCTGAACTCCTTGACATCAGCTCACTTTTAACATCCACCTCCCCCATTATACCCACTCCCGGACACCCGAAACATTTATTCTACTTGTTGCCCCTGGAGGTTCTTTAATCCTATGCTTCATATACTGAAAAACAAAAAATATATAACAAAATTCAAGAGGGTAGCCCATCTGAGATAAGCCCCCATATAAAGAAACAAAAACAAATACAGAGTACATTGAAAACCAGCTTAGTCCCAACATACATTAAGGTTTTGACCATTCAAATCAGGTTTCTCCCTTTGATCCTCTACAGTCATCTCTTTAAAGCTCTCTGTTTAGGAGCCATTTACACTCCTTCCCTCTATTATAGATACAAGGAGATCTCCGGGGTCTTATTTCCTATGAAAGTCCCACAAATGTGTCTAAGAAAGCACTACTCTTGATTTCTGACCAATGCCCTTTAAGTACGGCTACAGCCTATCAGTGGAAGCTTTGTGGTGGTATGAACTTTAACAAATTTCCATAGAGCTTCCAGACTAAGATTCTTAGAGAAGAAAAGTCAGTTAACCTATTACTGAACACCAGCCAAAGATAAAACCCATAGAACACCAATGATTTATTGTACATGGAGTCATCATGAATTGGAACCAACTTGGCCAGACAGCTAACAACAAAAATGGAAATAGACATTTTATTCTGCTGAAGCTATTATGCTTCCCACCTACTTTAGAGAGTAATAATATTTTTCTTTGAGTCCTGCAACCCCAAAAGGGTGCTTGTAAGTTCCTATTGCTTCTCATACAGGCCAATCTTTTATTAATAATGTAATGGGGATTTGATGTTGTAATGTAATGGGGATTTGGTGTCGCAATGTAATGGGGATTTGATGTTGTGCAGACTGTGGTCATGGAGCACAGTTCCTTTGCCCTCTCTAATGTACCCTTGTATGAACCACCTCTACTGGCACCCAAGATTTATGAGTCTTTTATGATTACACTGGATTTAAGTTAAATAGCTTGATAATCAGACAGAATATAATTAGCTAATCATTTACAGGATTACCTGGGCTAAAAATCAAATCAATAAAATACAGTAAGCATGAGCATGCCAGTCTAAATCCGTGTACTAACAAAGGTGATCATATTATACAATTCAAATACATTTTCAAGAAAATATCCTGAGCAGAGGGGATTAAAATATATTTAAGCTAAATTTAGAATTCAAGAAAAGCAATCCTACAGCTTACTTTCCATTATATATTCCCTACAACTAAGCTCTTAAGCTGAATAAATTAAAGTCTCCAAGATGTTTAACAGTTCAGTCTATATTAGTATGCTATGACTTATTATAATATATAGCTATAAAATCATTGCCAAATTGTCCTTACTAACTTCTTAGTCACAAACTAGAAGTCTTAGTAAAGACATGAATGACTATTAATTTTAGTTCCATATTTATAATTATTGGTCTTCCCTTGGAAAATTACTCTCCCATCGCTCAAGTCTCAGTCTTGCCTCTGCAGCCTTGAATCACATTCACAAATCTCTGCATTTCCCAGGCTCGGCATCAAAGTGGCACTTCCTATAGTCCTGGGTTGTTGTTAGGGCCTAGAGTCTCAGTTCTGACTCACAGTGACCTGCGATACAGCGAATGAAATACTGCCTCACCCTGCTTCATTCTCATAACGTTTGCCATCTTTGACCCACTGTGAAAAACCCTTGTCCAGGGTTTTCTTCTTGTCCAGGGTCCTCCTTTTTTTCATGGACTTATTTTGCCAAATATGATGTCCTTTATCTGGTCTCTCCCGATAACAGATGTATTCAAAATATGTGGGCCATAGTCTTCTTTTTCAGGTTGTCATACTCACCTGGCTTGTGTGTTGATGTCATGATGGAAGCTAGGCCAGCTGTATTCCAACCCACAGAAAGGTCAGTCATGATAAACAGATTTCAGCAGAGCATCCAAGATAAGGACAAATGGGACAGCTTCCTTGGGATTAGAAGCTGAACATTTTATGAAGAGTTCACAAAACATGGTGAGATGTAGCTCTAGAAGATGAGCCTGTAGTTCGTAAGGCATGCAACATAAGATTGGGGAAGAGTGTCCTCTTCAAAACAGTCAGCCTTAATAACCTGGGTCAAGCATGCATTAGGGGCTTTCAATTGCTGATGGGGCAGGAATCAAAATTTCTGTGTGTGGGGGGGTGGAGAGGAGACTGAAAATTCCAATAATAATCCTTCAATGTACATGTATTAATCTAGAAAAAGTAATGGCATACATAAAGACAGATATCCTAGGTAGAAGGAGATTGGTATTGGTGATTTTGAGTCAGAGAGTCCTATGGTTTACAATGTCAAGAATGACAAATTCAAGGGGAATGGTGATACAGATTCACTTCAAAACAAAAATATAAACATGTATCTTCAAAATGAAGATTTCAAGATCTATCTTGTAGTATCATTCTGTGTGTGTTAGGATAACTTCTATATATATCTACAAGGAAGTCTGCTGTCTAAATCTATCTAAAATGATCTCTTGCATGTTTAAAGAATGTCTTTCATTCTTTTAAAAGTTTAAAATAGTATATTCATAGCAACTTGGTTCAAAGTTAAGAAAAGCAATAGGATATATTTTTAAAGATAGATAAACGGTAGCATTACAGATATCTCATCTACGGTATCCTAGTGAAAATCGCTACACATTCAGATGGGAACCAAAAGGTTGGCAGTACAACCCACCCAGAGACTCAGAGAGAAAAAATATCTATTGTTCTGTTTCTAAGAATAGTACCAGGCCAAAGGGAGCAGATATCAGGCTTCAAAGAACAAGAATCACATCTCTATGAATAAGGGGGAGAGCAAGGTGGGGACCCAAAGCCCATTTGTGGGCAACTGGACACCCTTTACAGGGGAGTCATGGGTACGAAATGAGTACGTAATGATGAAACATACAACTTTCCTCTAGTTCCCGAAACCTTTCTCCCCCGCAGCTATCATGGTCCCAAGTCTACCTTACAAATCTAGCCAGTTTGCTGGAGGTACACTGGCAGAAATAGGAACTAGAAATATGGGCAACACAGGATAGATGAACCCCTCAGGACCAGTAGAGTTACGAGATAGGTGGAGGGAAGGTGGTGTAGAGAGGGGAAGCCAATTACAAGGATCTACACATAACCTCCTATCTGGAGGATGGTCGTCAGAGGAGTGGGTGAGGGGAGATGTCAGGGAGTGTAAGATATTACAAAATAATAATAATTTATGAAGTATTGAGGGTTGGTTGGGGAGGGGAGGCAGGGATGAAGGGGAAAGAATGAAAAGCTGATATCAAGGACTCAAGTGGAAAAGCAGATGTTTGGAGAATGCAGACAACAGCAGGCATGTGAAGGGGCTTTGCACAGTATATGTATTTATGTATTATGAAAAGCAATGGATGAGATATATATATGTATATATATACATATACATATATATATATAAACGGTACAGCCTAGGAAACCCTAGATGGTGTCTGAGAGGCAGAATGAGGCTGTTACATGACGTCTGTATGGGTCTAAAGAGATTTGACAGTACCTAGCCAAAAAATGCATCACTACTATCAGTAATAAATTCTATTAGTGCTCTTCTTAGTATGACTCCTTGCTGTTTTCAGGAAATTATATGAGAATTTTTCCCTACTCCATGTTGACTTAGCTTCCATTTCCACAATGTAATAATTAGCTTTTGTGTTAATTTGTGTTGGGCAAGATTCTCAGCTGCTTGTCAGCCAATGCTTCCTCTGCGAGATCTAACAATGCAATCAAATCCATGGCAGAATCTTCCATGAGCACACAAACATTTAGGATAAGGTTAGGGTGCAGTGCTACACTGAAATCAGATTATGTTGTTGTGATTAGGTGAATTGAATTCAAGTTATTGGAATCTTATGTATAACAGAATGAAACAGTGCCCAATTCTGACCATCCTCATATTTGTTCTTATTTTTGACTCTGTTATTCCCATCATTATGTCAATCCATCATGTCCACAGTCTTTCTCTTTTGCACTGCCCCTCTTCTTTAGTAAATTTAATGCCCTTTTCCAGAGATTGGTCTCTCCCAATAACATGTTCAACATGGAAGAGATGAAGGACAGTCATCCTTGCTTCAGAGGAGCATTCCAGCTGTACTTCTTCCAAGTCAGATTTGTTGGTTCTTTTGGCAGTCCATGGGACTTTCAATACTCTTTCCCATCACCATAATTTAAATGGATTGAGGCTTTTTCAGTTTTTCTTATTTTGTGTCCAACTTTTATATGCACATGATGTTGTTGAAAATACTATATTTGGAACAGGTGGATCATAGTTCTCAAAGTAAAATCCTTGCTTTTCAAAATATTCAATACATTCTTTTCAAAAAGAGGTATTGTGCAGCAGATTTAGCCAATGCAATGTCTTCTATTATGGATTCAAGCAAGATGACATGCTTGATAACTTTTAACTTTTATCCATTTATCATGATATCTAGTAGTCCAATTGTGAGGTTTTAATTTTCTTTGCATTGAGTTGTAGTCTCTAGTGAAGATGGCAGTCCTTGGTTTTCATCAGCAAGGGTTTCAACTCCTCACTTTCAGCAAGCTTGTATTATCTGCATATCCAAATCGTTAAAAGGTCTTCTTCCAATTCTGAATGCACATCCTTCTTCATACAATCCAGCTTCTCTGATTACTTGCCCAGTATATAGATGGAATAAGTATGAGGAAAGGATACAATCCTGACACACACCTTTCTTGATTTAAACTTTGGCAGTCATGTGCTCGCATGTCAATTTCATGATTGGGAGTCTAGGGATGGAGTCCAGCCTGTCAATCTGCAGATAGCCAATGAGGCCTCTCTAAGGGCATGGTTTTCTCCTACGAATTCTGGGAAGTCTCGTGGCATTTTTCAATTGGAGGAGAGAGACTAGACTGAGTTCCTGGGAGACAAACTACTGACAAGATGAGATAACAGCATGCTGATCAATCCTGATTCCTGAAGGATCAGAGGAGCCAGAAGAGAAGCCTCATGGGCTTGCCCTGATGGTACCGGAACTCTGGGGCCAGAGAAGCCACAGAGAGACCCCTGCCAGCACCGAGATACTTCTACTCCAGCTGGATACACAAGATTCTGCACCGACTGACCTGTAATTGTCCTGGTGATATTGCATGTGCTTCGTAAGTTGGAAAAAGACTTTATAGACTAGTATTGGACATAAGTGGTAATATTGGACTTATGCTCTTGGACTGGACTGGGTTGGGATGCTTTCTCAATGTTCCATTCCTCTTGTATATAAACCTTTCCCTTATATCCATATGCATGTTTATGAATTTGTTCCTCTAGTCTACCCAGGCAAACACATAAACCATGTTGTATTGACTTGCTCTTTTCACACAACCACCTTTTGATCCAAGGTCTGAAGAAGCACAATGAAGTGTCCTGGAAGTCCTCTTTTTCTCAAACTTTACCATAGTTTGCCATGATTTGCATGGTCAAAAGTCCTTGCATTGTCAATAAAGTACAAGGGAACATTTTTTGGTATTCTCTGCTTTCAGACAAGATCCATCTGACATCAGCCATGAGAGTTCTTGTTTTGCACTCTCATTTGAGCCTGTCCTAAATTTCTGTCATCTCCTTGTCAATGTACTGCTGCAAATGTTGTTAGATGGTTTTCCAGAAAATTTTACTTACATATGGTACCAGTGATTTTGCTCTGTAGTTTCCACATTATTAGATCCATTTTCTTTGGTTATAAATATGGATCAATTGGCCCAGCAGCTGTCTTCCAAATTTCATAGCATAGATGAGCAAGTGCTTCCAGCGAGTACTTCATCAACTTGTTGAAGTATCTTAATTGACATCTCATCTTCTCCTGGGGCTTCATTTTTGCCTAATGCTTTCAGTGCAGCATGAGCTTCTTTCTTCGGAACCATTGGTTAGTACTCTTTTGTTAGCTAGTTTTTGGTACAGTGACTCAGTGTATTCTTTACATCTTCTTTGATGCTTCCTAAACCTTTCAAAATTTTGTTCATAGAATCTTTCAATATTGTACTTGAGGCTTGAAATTTTTCTTTAGTTCTTTCAGTTAAAGATATGCTAAGCATGTTCTTCCTTGTTGATTTTCTAACTCTAGGTCATTGTACATTGCATTGAAATATTCAATTTTGTCTTTTCTTTTTTTGTGCAAAGAGAAAGCTGTTTATATTGTGAAAATCTTATGAAAATCAATACTTTTTTCAAATACTTTTATTGAGGGTTCTTACATCTCTTATCACAATTAATACATACATCCATTGTGCCAAGCACATTTGCACATATGCTGCCATCACCATTTTGCGAGTATTCTGTTCCCACATGAGCCCCTGATATTAGCTCCCCATTTCTTCTCCCTTCCTCTGCTCCACCCTCTCCCACATAAACTTAATAAGTTATAGATTATTTTTTCTATATCATACATTGTCCTACACTGCTCCTAACCCACTTTTCTATTATTTGTCTCCCTGCAAGATTGTTATAGATTAATTATTGTGATCATTCCCTCTTTCTTCCTTACCCCCCCACCACCCCGTTCCTAATCTTTCTGTTTTCAATACTCTCCTTGTTGGCCCTGAGGGATTTGTCCATCCTGGATTCCCTGTGTTTCAGGATCTTATCTGTGGCAGTGTGCATGTTCTGGTCTAATCTGATTTGTAAGGTAGAATTGATGTCATGATAGTGGGGTGAAGGAAATATCAAAGAATTAGAGGAATATTGTGTATTTCATCGGTAATATACTGCACACTGACTGGCTCATCTCTTCCCCATGACCCCTCTGTGAGGGAATGTCCAATTGTCTATAGCTGGGCTTTGGGTCTCCACTCCATGCCCACAACACATTCACATTG
>PVJH01047732.1:0-11160 GCA_004026705.1 Nesogale talazaci | reverse complement strand
AACAAATAACAGAAAACTGGGTGATGGGAGACAATGAACAGTGGAAGACTAGAAAGAACAATAATAATAAATAATTGACCAAGGTTTCATGGGGGGGGGGGGGAGGAGAAAAAAGAGGAGCTGAAACCAAGGGCTTAAGTTGAAAGAAATTGTTTAGGAAATATTGATGATAACATATGTACAATGTGCTTAAGACCATTGACTGAGGGATCATTGTAAGATTTGTAAGAGCTCCCCCAATAAAATATTTTTATAAAAAATATTTTACCACAATACCTCAAAAGATTTAGTCTAGAAATTCCAATGTGGCAATTCTTCCTCTGTCACTTGGCGTCCTGAGTTGAACATGAACTCAATGGGCGCTAACAGCAAAAGAGCTCAAATAGGTTAAAAAAAAATAGAAAAGAAAATGAGAGCAAAAAAAAAAAAAGAAAACCGTGGAACTAATGTGAAGAAATATGGTTGTAACAATGAAATTAATGCTGTTTGCAAATGTAACCTTCAAGATGTACAGAGCCCGGTAATCCCTCAAAGAACAGGTAATGCAATCTGATTGCTTTTGAATGTCAAAAGGCATAAGGTAGGCATATGTAAATTGCCAATTGTAAATTGCCAGGGCATATCACGAACCAAGAGCCGAGAGTTAATTTTTTTTCTTTAGTTAATGTTGGAAACCCCAGTTGTTTCCCTACCCCTCTCGATCCTGTCAACAACAGACCCTTCTCTCATGTTTCATTCGCCCAAGCATCCACACTTTCAGAGGCAGCTCCTCCATGTGGATATGAGACAAGGCTGGCACCAGTCGCCAGGGTAGAAGCCTCAGGTCTGAGGGATTTAGCATACTCCCCAACCTCTCCATACACCAGCGGCATCCCCGAGGATTAGGATTGCTGCGCCTCTCTGGTAGTATGATGGAGAACACTATCTCACCTGTGGTTCATGCTGTGCCAGTGCTAGCTATTTCGAGCAATGCTCATGTATGACACTCATATGAATACACTGGAGTGTGCATTACCATGTGTGTAGGAGGAGTCTGCACACTATGCATGCTCAAAATGACAGTTCATCATTCAGAGAGTCAAGATGCAAAATCAGCTCTGCCCCCGCTGCACCACTTAAAATAAACTGATGATTGAGAACAAAGGGATGCATGGCAGAGAGCTGCTGGGAAGAAGTCCTCCCACTGGCAATCAGATGGGGACACTGGTTTGGTCCCAGCCAATGCAGCTGTAGCTGAGCACAGTTATCGTTCTAAATGGGCTGCAGCCGAGCTTCCAGACGGAGGCAGAGAGAGAAGAAAGGCCTCGAGGGCCACTTCTGAGGCCAATCAGCTCATGAGCATCCTAGGCTTCAAGACGCTCCACTCGACAGATAATGGGGGCCAGGCGGCATTTTGCTCTGCTGCGCACGGACGACTGGGTGGGGACAGCATGGTGTGAAGGCTGACTCATTGGCAGCGAACAATGACAACAATTATCATTTCATAACGCATGGACCCTTATTCTGATATCCCGAAGCACACATGAATGCAAAACTAAAATACACCAAGATAAGGGCAATCGTCCCAGAGTCTTCCCGTTCATACCATTTGTTTCACCTTCTCCTTCTTCACGACATCTTGCAGGGGTTGTTTTCATCAGAGTTCCGAGTGTTTGGGAGGCTCTCGACCAAAGGGGAGGAACTGGGCACCATCGAGTTATAGTAGGTGATGCTGATGCTCTGTCTCACTCCCTGACAGTCTAGTTTCAATGTGAGAGAAATGGGGGTAGCGAATGTAAATAAACATCCCTGACCTGGAGAATAGCAAGAGCTTCCTGGGGGGCCCAATTCCTTCATAGTCTGTTCATAGTTGATGACGGCGCTGATTGACCTTGGGGGTTTTGAATACACTGAGATAGGTGAACACATCTGACCTAATTCCATCAGCATCCCTGTCAACAGGCTGGAATTTTGACTGGGAAAAGGGAGGGTGAAGAGAATAGAGAAAACAGGCATCTGCACCTACTTGAGCCCTTTTGCTGTTAACTCTCAGAAGAGAACAGCATCTGCACATATCAGACTTTTATGTCATGGGACACTGTATCAGATTAACTCAAAAAATGCCCGTTCACACCCTTTGCGGCATTTCATAGGTGGATGTGTGAATTATTTGACAAAATGGAAGCTGCATTCATTCCAAGCCTTGACCTCAAGGCATCTCCTATACATCTGCTCTTTCCCCCAGATGATGGAACCACCATGAGGTCCGTGGGCTAGTGGAGAAGATCTCCGGGTTCCAACTCGTGTCAGCCAAGACCAGCCAGCTCTCAGGCACAGCCAAGCCAGGGAGCAAACTGAACCGAGACCAGCAACGCCACTCCCGGGTCACTACTGTGTTCAGAGTGAACACAGCCACGGCTACCAGCTCATCCAGTCAATGCACAGACTTGAGCACAGCAGTGAAACTTATAGTCCGAGGTCGAGGTAAGCTTTTGTTTTGTTTGCTGTTTTGTTTTGGGGTAGCAGGCTGGTGGCGGTGTTGCAACAAGACGCCCACACAGCAGAGTGGTTGAGCACGAAGCTGTTACCCCCAAATGTTGGCATTTCTAACACTGGCCACTCTGGGAGAGAACAGCCAGAGGAGCCGCTGCTCGGAATTACAATGTCATTCTGAGTTGGAATTGAGTTAACAAGAACCTAAAAACAGCCTTCACATGGCAGTAGCTAATTGATCCATTGTAGGTCAAGTGCCAGGCTGTGAGCCAAAAGGTGGAACCAACAAGCTCCCCGGAGGAGGAAAGACGAGGCTGTCTGCTCCCGTGCAGATCAACAGTCTCCAAAAGCTTCCCAAGTCATTCTACTCTGCTCTGTGGAGTCCCCTCCCGGGCCACGGGGCTCCCCCTCTCCCCCCCCCCCACATCCACTTAAGACCCTGGATCCTCACGGGGGTACAGGCTTTCCTAGAAATGTTCTCCAAGGAGGTAGTCAAGTAAATGTGAGCGATGTTGTTCTAGTGGGGCACGGTGCGGGGCCCAAGTTGTGAACGAGCATTTGTAGAATGATGTGAAGAAAGTGTTTCTCTGAACTGAGGTTTCTGGGGGATGATCCCCTAACGGGGCAGCCAGAGTCCAGTGCCCGTGGGGGCTCAACATGCTCCTGACACACAGCAACCCAGGGAAGACTGGGGGTCTGTGATGGACGGAACGGGAGCCTCCCCCCCAGCATACAAAGGGGCTCTAAAAGTTCGTAGAAAAACAGAATGAAAAAATAATGGAGTGTTTTCACGAACTTTTGGAAGTCCCTTAATACATGTGGTAAATTATCAGCCCCTCACGCTGGGGTTACGATTCCATTTGGGAATGATCTCCCCCCTCGCCCCCTTGTGAAGGCAGGGATGCAGGACTTGTGGGAGGTCTATCTCAAAAGCAATCACTCCTGAGATACAAGCGAGATTAAACATGCGAGTGGGAGAATTGTAGACCGGTGCCAAGTCATATGAAGATCACACAGCGGGAGAAGCCCAGAGACAAGGACTTTCCTCCCATGCTGGTAGCAAAGGAAAGACTGACCTTAGAGTCCTGTACTGAACCCCGACACCCTGCCGCCTCCACTGTGGGCAAACGAAACGAATCCTCCGGACGGACCAGGTAACAGTCGGGAGTCCTTCTGGAGTACAGGTTAAGACGGGGAGGCTCACACACTCCCGCCTCATTCACCTGCTGGGGCAGGTCACCTGAACCCTGCACCCCTGACGATACCAGAAATCTCTGACTGTCAACTCTGGATTTCTCTCCCATGCACTTCCAACTCGTTTAAGTCCCTCTCATCTTAATGGCTTCTCTTATAAACGGCCCAAACTGACCCCAAATGATCCCAGAAAAGAAACTACTCCATGCGCACACGTTTGGAAACCTTTGATTCTCAAACCTATCCTGAAAACCTGTTTTCCCTTCTCTAGAAAAAGGGGGCATCGCGCTTATAGAGATAAAAAGAAAGTGTGAACTGGTTTAACACTGGTTGCCAAAATTAACAAGGAACACCCACATAAAGTCTCAAGGCAACCACTGGCTGGTGGAGGGGGAGACTGTCGTAGATGAAAACAGCTTCCTGAGGAGAGCAGAGAGAAGTCAAATGCTGGGAAGGGGCGCCAGACAGCAAACCCTCTCTGTGCACCCCTCCTGCGTGCCTTGACTGCTCCCCTCGGTGGGTGAATGAAACACACCTGTGTCCTTGTTCAGACTGCAATTCTGAAAGAAGAGTCTATTTGTTTAGACTTCCGCAGGGGAATCCAGAAACGCAATCACCTCACCAAACGCGGGCCAAGAAAACAAATCATGTGTGTTGTGGCAGAGCCATAAGGCTCCCGTCATAAACACGAGCGGGGCTGAGCCGCTTCCCTCTCCCGGAGTCATTTGGGGGAAGATTTTTATGGCAGCAGCTGAAATGTTTCTACCAAAACAACACCTACACTTCGCTAGAGTTATTCACCGGGGAAGGTTTCCCCTCCTGCCATTAAATAATTAAAATGTGCAGTGGAAAACACAGGCTCGCAGTGGATCTGGCAGAGCCCTTGGGAGAACATCTCTCAGCTGGGAGGGGTGACCTGGAGCAGCTGTGGGGAGAGCCAGGGTTCTCACCAGAAGCACGGGGCCTCAGCCCCTTTGAGGAATCCTGGTGGCACGGGGTGGCCATGTGCTGACCTGCGACTCCCACCAGCTACGTCCCCAATAAAGATATACAGTTAACTCCGCCCAAAGGACTTCTCTGAGTCAGAATGGACCAGATGGTGTTGAGTTTGGGGGATTTGGGGTGGGTCTGTCTCGAACAGAACTGTTCTAAGATTGGTGAGGCAACACATGTTGACACCTATGGCTACAGACACCAAACTCAATGCCATCGAGTCAGTGCGAACTCAGAGGGACCTAGCTGGGGGTTTCTGAGACAATTTACGGGGGTGAACAACCCAGTCTTTCTCTCTCAGAGCTGCGATTGGTTTTGAACTATCCACCTTGCGGATCTAGGCCCCACGCTTAACACAACGCCCTGATTAGCGCACGTTTTCTATGCTCTTCCTTGCTTCTCGGAGAGAGTTAAAAAAAAAGCTAAGCTGAGCATCAGAAAGCCCCTATACTGGTATTCCTATACCGAGTTCATTCACAATTATCACCCATGTACCTTATGTAGTCACCAGTGCTCCCCTTGGCATCGATGGCCTCATGTATCTTTCACAACTACAGATCAGCCTGCAGACGTACTGTAGACACTACAGACCCCACTTCCTGACTGGAGAACTGGCCCCCCACGCTGCTGGCAGCCCACAGCTGACGATCCCTGCTTCTCCCAAGGCCAAGTGCCCTCCAGGGATGACAGAGGCCCAGTCTGGACCTTCTACTAAGCCTCCATCCATCACAGAGCAGCTTCCCCTCGCCCCAATCCTGAAGCCATCCTGTGTGGGCCTTGAGAGGCATCCACAGTAAACGTGGAAGCACGTATGTAACTCCATCTTGGCATCCATTTCCAAAGCTCCCAAAACCAAACTCACCGCCATAATGTGGATTCCCACTCACCGTCACCCCACAAGACAGGGAGAACTGACCCAAGCGTGGGCTTCCGAAACTGAAACCCATTACCTACTAAAGTTGACAACCTCACCTTTCCAGAGGGTTCGAGCTGCTGACCCTGTGATGAGCCGCCCAACTGTAATCACTGGCATTTTAGATGAACAGTAGAGCTCTAAGAGAAATTAAGAAACTATGTTTCCATAATCACAGAGAATAGACGCTATATCGCTGGGACTTGAACCAATGTATTCTGACTACAGAGTCCAAACTCCAAATCATTCTTCTGTTGGACCAAATTCCCCGTTTATTTCAAATAAAATAAACTGGCTTCAGACTGGTCCAGCCCAGTTCAGTCATAGCTGATGAAACACCACCAAAACGAACCCGCATTTTAAAAATAAGAGTGAGCACGAACTGAAACAGGGCAAACTACAGGTTGGAAGCCATGCTAGCAATGTAATCTCCTTCGACATCCAGGGTGGCATGTGCGTTGCATAGCAACCAGATCTCTTGGCCGGGGAAGGTGGTGGCAGGGGCAAGGTGGCGCTGCAGGTGAACGCTTCTCCACAACCCCACAGGCCTTCAGTGTCAGGCGTCAGACTCCCTCTGCGTCTCTCCTTCCGGGGCTCAAGAAATACAGTCTCCCATTGTAGGTGGCATTCCAGGTCATGCATATTGTCAATACTCCGATCGGTGCTGCTTCTCTCTCTACTGAACCACGGGGGTCCGGTTGGAAGCCCTGGCAGCCACACTACTGTCAACATAACAGACGGTAAAAAAGCCAGCGAGGAAGGGGAAGAAGCTTGGCCAGGCGTCCCTGCACGCTGCAAAGAAGTAACACACTTACTGTTCACCAGAAGTGGGCGATTCACATCCAGCCAGAGATACCTCTGAAAAAAGGTGGAACCACCCACCGTGATGGGAGCTCCTGAAGGACAGTTCAACTCAGACACACATGGAGGTGCCCAAAGAGTGAGCGATGAGTCAAGGGTTACATGAGAAGACAACCTTCCAACCAACATCAGTTCCAATCGGTGACCGCCAACCAGAAAACGGAAACAATGGTTGGAATTTCAGACCCCGGGGTTAGTTGTTGAAGTGATGGCCTACTGGAAGGGCCACAGAGGCCACCGTGAGGCCACCAAGGTTTTAGCAAGTGGAAGGAGCTGCTGGCTCACCTGAGGCTGATGAGCAAAGGAAGAAGGGAGTAGCGTCTTCAAGCCCAGAGAATGTGGCCAGAACAACAGCCAAGAGGGTTTGGCAGGAGGGGATGATGGAGCAAGCAGAAGGCTGGTGGGGGCGGAGGCCATGCAGGTGACACACGTGGTCACAGAGACCCCAAGGGAAGCAGAAAGACACGAGGGCTCTCCCTTTCTCCTGTCCACCAGTGCACTGGCCAACGCTACCTGCTCTGTAGACAGCAAAGGATTCCGGGAACTAGAGTTCTTTTTTAAACATAGAGCAGAGGTCGTGAGCTGGATCTAGGAACAAGGCTGGGGGGGGTGGGGAGCAGGGGGCAGACTGGCAATAGAGATGACCAACTGAAATGCGTAAGTCTAGAGGGGAAAACTTAGAAAATGTTTTTAAAAGCAGATCTGAAGAAAAACAAAGAAACGGATCTGACTGGAGCCATCTGGTGTAATGGCAAGTAGACTTCTAGATTCCACCAGCCCCCCTTACAAACCATAGCAATTGTCATAATACCTTATAGGGCATTTCACCAGGCACGTGCTCAGTAACTGACATCCAAAGGTCTGGGCTCAGAAATTCCAATTAACGTCTGATCAGTAAATTGGGAGAATAATATATAAAAAGTAGGAAGTATTTCCATCATGAAAATGGCTCGTTTATTCGATAGAGCTTAAACCGGTCTCATTAGCTGGACATTTTATTTATGTAGAACAAATCATTCCCCACCACTGAGGGCTAAATTAGGTGTTACTGGAGCGCAGATTCTGGAAGGTTCCATCTGCCTTCACGATTTTATCTACTGTTTGACAAAGGAGGAGTGAGAACACAAATTCTCTCCTCGCCTCAGAAGTCCTCTGCTGACTCCCCTGGGACGGCAGAAATTCCTGTGGAGCGGGGAGAGCGGAGCAGAGAACACTCTGGAATGGAAAACATCGTCGGCAAGACTCTCCCGGCAGTCTTCAGCAGCCACTGGAGGTCGGACTCCCAGCTTCACGCTCCCAACGACACCGGACAAGACACAGGCCTGCTCCAGTTCTCCCATCTTCAAAATGATTCCTGTGACCATCGCTCCAGGAGGAACATGACTTGCTCATATGGGAAGACTGGGATACAGTTTAGCCCTCTGCTGCCTTCCCCCCCCCACCCCCCGAGCTTTCTCTAGTTAATTGAGCAGCTTGAGAAAGGACTGGGTTCAAGGTTGAGTTTTGGGGTGACAGTGTGTGGTCAAGTGGATGCCACCTCAGTGACCCCCTGTTTGAAATCTTCACAGGACCCCAGAGTGTCAGGTGTTGTCCCGCTCCCTAGGGGCTGATGGGTTTGAAATGGTGGTCTCTCCTTAAGCAGCTAATAGCTAATTACTGTGCCACCAGGCAACGGAGTAGATTGAAGCAGACATCGACCTCTCTGGGCCTCTGATGTTTCTTATTTCCAACAAAAGGCAACTGGAACCAGTTTTGAAGGACTGGCTTCCAGCACAGGTAACGAAAGAGGACCCCTCTGTGACTTGACATCCTCCATCCATCTCTCTGTAGGACTGCTTCTCAGAATTAAAAGTTTCCTCTCTGGGCCTGGCCTCCAGTCTGATCTCAACCCTTAGCTCTCCAATGACCACGACCTCATTCAACCACGCTCACTGGACAGTCAGCGTGCAAAAAAAGCCAGGCTTGTTTCTTAAGCGCTTTACCCTCTAGCATCCCAGCACCTGCCTCTGTGATCGGCCACATGACTTCTTTGGGCCAATAGAATGGGCCGATGCTCACCAGGGATGTGCAGAACTAGATTTGATTTCTTGTCCAGGTCAGGCGATGAGACAAGACTGGGAGAGGAAATCACCCTGATCTTCTCACCTAAGGTCACCTGGGATCAGCCCAAAGCCAGCTTTGCTTCCCCAGACATAGGAACAAGCCAGACCAGAGACACATACCCAGGTCACCCTGTTGCCTGATTCCAAGTGCTCACCGCGTGAACCCTGGTACTCGATGGTTTCAGTACTCGATATAATCGGATTTCATCGTGAAATGTCGAGAAAATTGTGCAGCGGAGCTCAAACAATACAGGAGCAGACACACGTGACTTTTGTAAACAAAAACAGTTCCTGTTTCATTTGGTCGCTTGGCGTTAGTTGGTATTGTTCATGTGCGTTGTTTAAACCTTTTGCAGCTGTGTTCCAAGTGTGTTGCTATCATTTTCTTAGTTTTTGTGGCTTCTTGTACTGTTCTTAGATTTAAAAAGATGGATCCTAAGAGTTTTTTTGAAAAGACTCATCATAAAGAACTAGATACCAGGGCAGTCTGAGTTATCGTGCTATCAATATTGTTGATAATATAGTAAACCCTTTTAAAAAACAGCTAGGAAATGCCAATAGCAGATTACATTAGACAGATTTTTGGTAGAAAGCCAACCAGGTCCTACTGAAAAAAAAAGGCAAGAAGAGAAAAACATTGTTGAAAAGCAGCAGCCATTTGATTTTATGGAAGGGGATTCTCCTTCCAAACAATGCCTCTTCCTCCATCCTCCTGGCCACGTCTGTGCCCACAGATCCAGATCCTCATCAGTCTCAAGGTGTGGGCCACACTGTAGTTGTGATAAACTTTTTCTATGCTGTTTCTTATTTAAATTATGTTATTTAACTCTGAGTTTATTCACTTTGAAATTTCTGTGCAATGTTTTGCAAGGTTAGGGTAAAAACCTGATGGTCGAGAACGGACAAATCCGTTTTCAGTTATTTCTTATGGGAAAAATCACTTCAGAACTCGACTTTATCGCATCTGGACACTCCTCCTAGAATGGATTAGCAAGGAAGTCCAGGGTTATACTGTGTTCACAGCCACCAAGGAGTCATTGCTGGCTCATAGTGATCTCTGTGGGTTTCTAGTCTGTAACTGTTTACAGGAGTCAAAAGCCCAGTATTTTATATATATATATATATATATATATATATATATATATATATATATGAATCATTTTATTGGAGACTCATACAACTCCCATCATGATCCACACATACATCAATTGTATGAAGGTCACATTTGCATCATCCCTCTCAAAGCATCCTCCTTCCATTTAGGCATCCAGTACCAGCTCCCCACATTTCCCTTCCCTCCCCTCTTCCCCTCCCCCATGAACCCTTAATAATTTACAAATTGCTCTTACTTTTCCATATCATACACTGTCCAATGTGCCCCTTCACTCACTCCCCTGTTTTCCGTGCCCTGGAGAGGAGGGCATATGTAGATCCCTGCAATTGGTTCCCCCTTTCTATTTCTTTCACAGAACTGCTGCTGGTTTTGAACTTCCAACTGTATGGATCAGAGTCCAGTGCTTAACCACTACATCACCAGGGCTCCATCAGTGAAGCTCAAGGATACAGCAAGACCGCTCTAGGATACAGCAAGCTTTGGGAATCCAAAGCTGACAGTCTTTACTGAAACAGACTGCCTCCTTCTTCTCCCACAGAGCAGCTGGTGGGTTCAAATGCTGAGCTTTCAGTTACCAGCTGAGAGGGGTTTTTTTGTTTCTGTTTTTAAAAATCATTTTATTGGAGGCTCATACAAATCTATCACGATCCATACATCCATCCATTGGGTGTCAACCACATATGTACATGTGTTGCCCTCCTCATTCTCTAAACATTTGCTTTCTATTTAAGCCCTTGGTATGAGCTACCAGCTGAGAGTTGAATCATCGTGCCACCAGGGCTCTGTGAAGCAGGCACAGAGATCTGAAACCTGAGAGAGATCAGTTGAAATCAGCCAAGCCCAGACCAATGAAGAAGCCACTGAGTTTTTGTGGTTGCTTGTTGTTAAGTAAAATGCTCACTCTTGTACGTCACTGAGTTCTTGTGGCTGCTATTACACGGCATGTCTGTGGTAACAAATAACTGATCCCCATTTCACGGGACCCTAATCCTCAGTTAGATGGTATAGGCTGTCCCCAGAAAAAAAGTTCCTTCCTGGTGAAAAAGGTTCCCCTCAGAGAGTCACATACCTGGGAGAGCTGGCAGGGGCCTAAGCAGTCCCAAGGTCTTTAACCACAGTGCCCCTCAATAGGATCCCTTAATCAGAATCTCCTCCAGCCTCAGGTCCCAAATCTGGGTCAAGTCTCTATCCAATGTTTCCCCTAGCTAGGCCATATATTTAATGCTATTTCCAGAATAGCTAACAGACTTTCAAAATCAGTCCAACAACAGAAGCAGTTTAACAACATACGTTCATATTGTTTGTCACCAAAGTCCAACTACCCAATGAAATAAGGGGAGACTTTCACAGATCACTGATAATCATTGGCAAACTATGCATAATTTCAACATTTTCTACTCTGAAAACTTTAATACCTTATCATGGTTTACAAGTCTTTGATGATCAGAGCCCTGCTTAGTAAGCCATTTTCTTCCCCGCCAGTATACCTTTCTTGTTTTGTTTTGTTTTTA